>JAJEKV010000130.1:0-166201 GCA_021234155.1 Isoetes taiwanensis
GAAGATGCTTATGCCCATCGGCTACATGAATAGGCACCCCTTCATCTGTCTATAAAGTCGTTACAGTCCCAAAGAGCCGATCCAATGAAGTGGCAGTCAAGAAACGTCAAGAACAACCCAACCTGTAGGGTTTACCTATTGCGGCATCTTAGCACCAAGAGTCCCATGTAGCAAATCCCGCGATGTCCTCCATGTCGTCCACGATGTCCTCCATGCCGGATTTGAAGGTCGAAATCAGAAAGGGGCAAAATCACACGGGGGGTTACTTCGGGCAACGAGAGCTGTCGGATGGGCATATTTGTCCTTTATTCCAAGATCTGGACCGTACATAGCGATCCTCGTTTGTGGGGTATGCATGTACAAGTTTTTGTATACTGTATATTAAGATTTGCAAAATACTATAAGGTTTGAGAGAATGCACTTAATGATGTTGATTTTGTACATGTATTGTAAAATTTTTTTGGCTCTCGCCCCTCGTAACCCCACAATGAATATGCACCCAAACCAAAGGGGGTTTAAGGGGGATCTTAATTTAAATGTGTCAAATGCAATGGTTTGTGTTAATAATGTTGATAGTAGTTGTGTGTTAATGGTTTGTGTTAACTAAAAAAAATTTTGGCCCCTTCGGGGCCTTAAGGATGGTGTAGGGTTTGTGCATATGGTTACATATGTTGGTATCCGTGCAAGCCTGTTTTGCCATGGCAAGCATTGATAAGTGTATGGCATATGTAAAACAAATTTAATTCCACAAAGAGAGAGCATCAATACAAAAAAAATGGCAATCATAACTGGCATTGGCATCCATAAATAAGAATATTCATAGGATAAAAAAGAAGATATGATTTAAAATCATCCCAAGGTGCCAAGATTGTAAATTCTTCTCTAGAGAAACCATATTATGCTAGATATGGGCAATCTCACAGTAGTTGTATAGCAAAGTTGGGCAATCCCTAATGGTTGTAGCAACATAATGTGGGAAGTCCATCCTTAGTCAGAAGCAACATAATACATTTTGATAAAGCAACCAAAACTCATGTTCAAAACCAACTTCTAAACTAGCTTATGTGAATGGAACTGAAAAAACAAGATCTATCATTTTGAAGAACAACCAATCTAAAACAAGATTTATAGCAGATGATATAACCTTAGAGTACCATCTAGAAAGGGCATAGAATAGATAGATCAGCATGTGAGAATGACCCGACTAGGCTGTCAGAGAGCAAAAGCTATTTTGAGAGTTCGTTTGTGCCTTTAAATGAAAACTCTAAGTTTGAAAACCCTAAGTCGACACCTTAAACAAACAAGCGTGTGTTTTACGCTTTCTGCTTTCGCCTTGTTAGCTCGCCATGCTCGCCTTGTTAGCTTCTATGCACAAAGGAGACAAGTTCTATGGCTGCAAAAGCACTCCCATTAAACTGTGGGGAAAATGCGAGCTTGCCTTTAGGCAAGAAAAAAGATTTCTTCCATAAAATAATCGTTAATCCCTAGATTGGAATATCACAAGAGCTTGATAAGTAAATGAGAATGAGAATGATTTTTTATCGTCCACTTGAATTGCATACCGAGGAAGCCAAAAAATAGCCGGTACAAAGACTATGGCACTTTGGGAAGCCAAAAATAGCCGGTACAAAGACTATGGCACCGGGTATGGTAGCTCTCAAATCAGATCCTATAATTGCACAACACTCGCCATATTTCATGAAGTCCTTTTTGTTGCCACTTGTTTTGCACTTGGTGGATTTCATGATATACGCAAGAGTTTTTTAGTATGGAAAGGAGGAGCGTAAGAACTACGATCTATGTGTTCGCTAGGGCGAGGAAGTGGGACACTTTTGGAATGGCAAGAGATGGCGGAAAAAGGAAGCCGATCCGTATGGGTCTAGCACAAAGCGAGGAGCATCGGTACCCGACGAGCTATTCCGATCCCACATGCATAGCACGGCACGCATTTTACCCCCGGATCTGCCGCTTCCCAGTATCCAAGACTAGTGTGTAATTTTTCTGAGGAGTCCCGAAATCAGAGTCAGAAAGGTATTGAGATCCCCATAAAAAAAGCGCCAGATTTCTCATTTAAGCCCTTTCATTCTAGCCTTTGGGCTTCAATCTCTAGTTGCCTCTTATTTCTCGCCGCCTTTAGCTTTTCGGGTAGGCTATGGATCCATCTGCATCTACATTAATCAGTCTTGCTCTATATGTTTGAATTTCTTCGCTTTTCGATATTTGCCCCTTTATCATTAGTAGCACGAACACCCGAGCCTTGAGATACTCATGCTATATAAATGTCGCTTTTTCATTCCCCGGTCCCAAGCCATTGATTGCCATTGTCTTGCTTGACGGGTAAAAATAGGGTAAGAACAACTTGATTGGTTTCATGAGTAGGAAGAGGTCTGCCAAAATGAAACAGGCTTGCAATACACGGAAGAAGGATAGATCCAACACCACGTAAGATACAGATCGATATTATGGCAAAAAGCAGGAGCGGGAGCGACAACAGGATCTGGAGTCTGCTGCATGCTTCTTACTCGTAGACATTTTGGTCGAGCTTTTTTGCTTCTTCTTGTGATACTAAAAAAACCAACAATATAGAACAAAATCCAAAACAAGAATAAAACACCATCGTCTAGTATCCGTCAAAAACCAAAACAAGAAGAACACTCATCGTCTAACATCCGGTAAAATTGCTGCTTTAGGCTTCTATTATCTAGCACAACAGAATCTATGATCATACCAATATGTTTCTGTTACCAAGAAGCACTCCATGGCCGAGAATCTAGAGGATCTAGAGGGCAAAGAGTCAAGAGGACAAAAGTTATGGGGTTTGATGCATATGCATGCAATCATCACAACAACAACCACCATCGGATTTTTTATGCCAACCCAAATCAATGACCCAAAATGGGCGCACTCTAGAAAAACTATTTAGTATGCCAACACGAATACAACACCGAAATCATAGAAAAACCTTATGAAAAAGTGTATAAAACTATAAAATTAACCCCCTGTTATTATGCTACATATTGAAAACCCAAATCAAGGCTAAGGAATTTTTTCTGATTTTTGGCAAATCAGAATTATTTTCTGGCAGCCAAAACCCTCGAAACCTTAAGAAATCAAATTAAGAGAAAATTCTAAAAAGTTTTTGGAACCGCGGAAAAACCAAATTTAAACAATAAGATTACCATGTATTTGAAATGTAAGCTTCTATTGAATCTCCAAGACATAATCTAACTAAATATAAGATTAACTAATAAATATAAGATTACTAGAAAAAAAAAATTGGAATTATCTATATTTTTTGGGTTGCCTTTTCCGGGAATGTTTTCCGGCGATGGGTCGACCTCAGCAAAGAGGCGATGGGCTTTGGGAAGGGGGGCTTTGGGCAATTGAGGAGATGCATGGGAGAGGAAGCGGGAAGGCAAGCAGCAAAATAGGCGGACGGTTAGAAGAGGCAAGCAGCAAAATATGCAGGCGTGTTTTGAAAAAAATTGCTTTCTTTATGTGCTCATCTAAGTTAAAACTTGGAAATCGACTTCTAATAGCTCCGGTACTATCCGGAATGGATTATCAAGAAGTTCCGAATCCACTTTCCAGGGTTCAGTCGAGCTTTTCCTCATAAATTGATAGATTGTCAAGCCGAAGAAGTACTTAAAGTCTGAGAATTTTCTACCAGCCAATAGGAGAAAAAAAGTCTGTATTTTTTGAGCCTGGGCATGTCTAGGCAACCAAGCATGGGCCGAGATTGATTTGCACAAAAATCCGATGCAATCTTTTTTCTATTACCATCGGGAGAGAGGGATCTCCAAATTATCATTGCAAATCTGCGGATTGGGCGCCAAGTTTGCCAAAGACTTAAGGTCATGCATGGTAGCTTACAGTTTAAGAATTTTCTATTGGCCAACAGGAAAAAAAAAGTCGGTATTCTTTGAGTCGGGACACGTCTAGGCAGCCAACCATGGGCCAAGATTGATCTATGCAACCTGAAAACACATAGGAAGCATCTACAGATGCTTGATTTAAGGCCGATTTAGCCTGTTTCTAACTGGGCTTTTAATTTATAGGCATAGAAGTCCACCAGCTGATTCATAGACTCCATGTAATTTTATGCGAGTCCTTAATTTCAAGCATCCAAAGCAAATGAGGAGTACTGAGTTCTTTTTGATGATCCCAGTAATTCTCAGATTTGAGCGAGAGAAATTTAAACAGGGGATGGCTCTATTAGATCTCAATGATCATATGCCTTCTCCTTTCTTTCTCAAAATATTGCTCTTGAACTCAGATTTATCCCTGAACTTGGGCTTATCTACAACTAATTCAAGTTTGAGCTAGGATATTGAAGAAATCGTTGCCCTGGGTTTGATTAGCAACAAATTTTTTCCTCTGTTTTCAAGCGTCAGTTTGTTGGGTTCTAGAAAAACACTATGGGTTCATCTCCATGGACAAGGATTCAATTGGTTGTTTCGAGCAAAAAATTGAATGGGCCAAAGATCTTCATCTCTGATATTCTATAGCTTTAATATTCAAAGGCTTTGCATATTCTACGGAGGTTATTCCATTTGCTCTGTTCATTAATGCTCTAACAGGGCCAATCTTTTGTTCTTCCATGGCCTGGCGCATTTTAAGATATTTCTTTTAAACATGGTTGTATTTTATGGGTCTATTTTGCATCTTTCAATTCGGACCTTTGATTTGGCGAATATTCTATGTTACATTCTAAATCAAAGCCTAATAGAATTTTCAGAAGAAAACTCCATTTCAGTCTCAATGGTGCAGATCGAACGTATGGTTGAAGCAAAAAAAAAAAGCCAAAAAGGACCCCCGGCCATAGCAAAGCTTGCCATTGACCCATGAACCGGCGTAGCCTACCGTAATGAATCCCAGTGAATCGGGGAGGCGGATGAATCCTCATGAACGCATATCTGGATGGAGGATTTGAAGCCCTGCCGCAATCTTTATACAATCCTTATGGGATTTGAACCCACCATCACCAAGCGAGAAACCGAAAGATTCAAGAAACACAAAGAAAACAAAGAAAACATGTCCCCCACAATTGCCCTAAGTTGCCTAATGTATGGCTTCTGTCCTAAATCCGATTCCAAGAAGAACACAGCCCGGAAGTCCCTGCTCGCTCCACCGCCCCTACTCAATCACCTGCAAATCAGCCTGCAAATCGGCTCCAAATTGGCTCCAAATCCTCCTGCAAATCGGCTCCAAATTGGCTCCAAATCCTGGATCAATTCTCTTCCTCCACACACCAACCCCTCCACCTTGCCGCCCGGATCCGTTGCCCCCAAAAAAAAAGGAAAGAAGCGTGCATTCTTATCCTTCTTTCTATCCTCAAACCATCACAGCAACACCAAAATAATGACATCCAGGAGCCGATTTTCGAATCCTATTTGACTGCCCAAGAAGCAGCTCAAATCACTCAAAAAATATAGTCGAACTACGGTTTTGCATACAATACACCCCGAAATCTAGCCAAAACCATCCGTGAAATACCCTCCCCAAATACCAAACAAAATAGTAGTAGCGACATCACCATACTTACGTTCAAAATTTTGAGCCTTTTGAGCCTAAATACTCCATTATTCACAATGGCTGCAATTTGAACGAATTCAACACCCTGAGTATCAAGCAGCTCTTTAAGCATTCTTCGAGAAGGAACAGCATCTAGATTCCTTTAGTCCGTTTTCAAAAGGAGTATGTTGCCATACTGTTTTAGCCGTAGCTCACAAATTCATGTAGTTTACATGGTCTACAACTCGGCATTTTAATGGCCAATTGAGCGTGTGTGTGAGCACAACCATAGGGGCTTTTATTTTATTTTAAATTCTTGGATGGATTTGCAAATTGATTTGAATTCCACATCTTCATTCATTCATTTAGGATCAGGCAGGCCCAGTTGTTTCTTGGGAGTCAAACATGGCAATTCCATCATCTGCACTCATTTGTCTGCCATCGCCATTTTTATTTACACATGTTGTGCTTTTTAGAAGAGAGGTGAGGTTAGAATGTGAAAGTGCTGCCGATAGAATCATTAGCATGGATGGTTATTTGATTATTTTCTTTGGTGAGAAATAGCAGCCTGTCAAAGGTTAATTGCGACAGATCAAGGACAATAACTTAAGCCGGCAGGTGGAGATTTAAATCCCTTTCCTGGTCATCATCGCGGGGCTCTTCCACAAGAAATCATCAAATCTCAATTTAATCGCAACTCAAAGTCTGTTGGCGGTGGCCATCCTTATTGGACAAAATTTAGCAGGTTAGCATTAAAAAGTGGTTTGATTCAGATATTCTCAAGCCCAGCTTTGTTTTCCTCTAGCCATCTGCCAAGACTGCGCACCAATGGGCCAGCATTCCGTTATCGTGAATTAGAATTTACGTAAGTGGAGAGGGAAATCACAGGCCAAGCCTTAGCGCTGGGTTCAAAAGCACATTCAATCATTGGGTTCAAATCGCAGGCCAGGCTTTGAAATCACTCTTTCCAAAAATCTTTGCCTCTAGGTGCTATAGAATACGATTGTGCAGCTTTATGCATTTTAAAGAGGCAATAAGAATTACAGAGGAGCTGGCAATCATAGGCTCTCATGATCTTTTCACTCTGGGTCTATGAATTGCAAGCCTCTGAAGCCTTAACATTAACATAGACAAAAAATAGTAATAATAATTCAACTGCCGAACCCAAGAAGGCGCTGGCGCGCTAAATTCTTGTAAGGGGTAAAATTACATAGACCCATAGTAACATAATGCAAAGTCACCACAAACACGTTGGTTTGATAACATGCAAATGAGAGTCTAGTAACATGCAAATGGAAGTCTCTATTGAGATGTCACTGTGAATTAATTGCTAGATGCTAGACTTATAACCATGGTCTTCCAGATGGACGACTATATCAGTTGCGTATTCACTTGATGACATACATGAAATTAAAGTTTCTGTTGCTGCTTCTTAACTGACCTCATAAAATCGAGTGCTTTGATAGCTTAGATAGGAAAATAAATTGATGCATGCTAAATGCATAGCTTCTCTAGGCGCTTCACTGTGGAAGGTTTCCGTTCTCTTTTTGTTTTAAAGCACAAATTTGTTACAAGAGAAACTCAATTCATTCAAGATAAGATCAAAAAGAGATTCAAGCCAGATCAAAACGTTCAAACCAAAAAACATCTAGCTCAACAAACGTTTCAAAATGGAGCTGGTAGTCAGGGAAAAACAGTCACCTCAAATCACATCAGTGAGGCCACTTTGGGAATTATGCTTCGAGCAAGCCCTTCGAAGCTCTTTGCAAGCTGCACTTCATCCAGGCTGATCTGAAATGTTCCATTGCCACATCTTGCCATGTCTTCCAATATCTGCTTACAAGGGTCATTTCCAAACATGATAGTATGGAACACCAGCTTTGGCTCAAAAGTCACCATCTTCCTTACTGAGTACAAAGGATCACCTCCACCATTGTTTCCTCCATCACTAAGGAAAATAATAACAGGAGGTTTGCTATCCACTTTTGAAGACGACCTTCTGAGTATATCGTCTGCTGGCTGAATTCCAGATGTGTAAGTGGTCGAGCCATCAGCGCGGTAGTTCAAAAGATTGTAAACAAGATCCTCCTTCATAGGTTGGCACTCGTGGGCAATGTGGCTGGTTTGATTGAAGAGCACAACAGACATGGAATCATGTAAGTTTTCATTGTTCCTTATCCGTATGAACCTCACCATGGCCTCAAATACGCATCCCAAACGATTATTATGCCCCTTGATAAACTGTACCATTGTGGGCTGTATGTCCCTCGAATCCATAGAACCTGATATGTCTATGATGAAAATCACATGGTTGGCTGTGTTTTTGGAATGGTTACAGCTGAAATGGTGACCATCTTCAGTCACAAACCCTGTTCCTGCCATGGTGGCAGCTTTGGAAACTGGATTGTGCCAAAGTTTCTCAGTACAGTAAGACTTAGGCTCCTTATGGTGCGCTGATGATCCAGTCAGATAAGTGGGATTGTGCTCATTGGAGGCACACTGGTGTGCACATAATTCGAACTCTTTTTTATCATCTGTGGAACAAGGATCTCGAAAATACATGTTCTTCCAGTAGGCATCATGTGTGAGCTCGTCTTTTGGTATATCAAATTCTGGTCCATACTTGCTGGTCTCGTGCCTTGCTCCTTGAGGTAGCCTGATTCTGGCACATGTTCCACCCTTACCATTTTCACATGCAATCAAATGGACATGTCCTCGGCCGGCGTTCTTACAGTGCATCATGCACATTTCAGCTTCTCCCGATTCACCCCAGGCATATTTGCGGTCCAGAATGTCGATCTCCATACATTCTGAAACAAACGTCTTTCCCTTCATATTGCCATGGGTTGTGTCATGTAAACCGGCATGATCCACGGCATGATGGCAGAAGTAATCACATCCACTGCATCGAGTCTCACAGAAGTGTACAATGTTCGGATTTGTAGAATGCAGATGTGGTCCATCATGTTCAATCATGAAAGGTGGAATAGGTAAGCAACAACCTTTTCTAATTCCATTTTGCTCAGAGACATGCTCATACTCAAAGGTAGAACGTTTGCCCAGAAATACACTTGTTTTCTTAACAACTTCTGTTAATACCTCACAATTTCCCTTGGCTTCACATTGTTCTGTACATAAATGTTCCTTTCCACACTGGTGGTTCATCTTTTCATACATTGAATGAAAGTGATCGTCAGACGCACACGTATGATTGCAAGAAGGCATCGTGCATTGTAAAGGACAGAACTTCTCATGACAGGCATGTATGCTGTGCTCCAAACCAATCGGATATGTGCAGACATTGTTGCAAGGTGGAAGAGAACATTTATCCTTGCACATATGTTGTCTAGAATTACATTTGTGTGGGCCTTCATGTCCTGATTTGTTAACACAGTGTTTGTTACAGTTTGATGATCTCTCCAGTAGATCACAATCCTTGGCACAAGTGTGCGATTTCATCTGACAATCATGAGGGCCATCATGACCTGCCTTATCGCTACAGTTGTTAACATCCCCAAGGAGTTTGTCTTTTAGTTCTTCCCGGCAGTAACTGCATATTTCTGAACACCTGTGGGAGCCATTGCAGGAGTGAGAGCGTGCATGTGACTTTTCCAAAATACAGCGGAGGAAGCACCTATCACATTTACAACTGCAGAGCAACAGTTGTTGCTTCATTGCCATTACCATTGACATTGTTTCCAGGTGCAGCTTTTCAACATCGCCATCTTCAGGCATATCAGCAGTGTTTATCCTCAACCACCTCAAACATCTATGCTCTCGTCTTTCTGCAAGGGATATTAAGAAACGCTCTAAATCTGCATGCCATTGTTCGTCCGTCCCTCCACCCATGCCTTCTCTTGGAACCAAGTGCCCAAACAGGGTAGTCAAGGGTTCTAATACACCACCAGAATTTAAATATGCAGCTAGTTGCAGACCAGTGTCTCTCACTTCAAAAGCATGATCACCAAACACTACGGGCATGTCTGGAATCTCTTCTTCAGTGTTGAAGTTGGTGAGCGGTTTCTTCTCATTGTTTAAGCAACCAGTCGATATGACAGACTGTAAATGTGTTCGTAACAAACTGACCTGAAATGCTATGCGTTTTGAATCGGTTGGCGACCAATCTTTGGCGCTTATTTGTGACATTATGAGCTTCAAATCTGTCAAGAATTTCCTTCCATTTGTGTAAACAGCTGTTAGTTCTTCCACGGAGTGGGCAAGCTGGGCAATACTGTCCTGAAACTCCGCCCTGTGAAAGGGAGGAAGTGCAGCAATTTCAACATTTCCACCATACATTTTTGTCAGGAAATTATCAGGTGATTTGTTGCATATCTGCAAAATTTTCCCTAAGAACTCGTTCTTAAGGTCATCAACGTCTGCAGCGTCAACATCTTTTATTGCCATATAGAAAAGGCCTTTAAACAGTTTCTCATCTTGCTTTACCAATGTTACTCCACTTTGAAAACGTTCAAAAACTGATTCCGTCTCCTTATCAAGATGGAAATCCTGGAAAGGAACATATAATAAGTCAACATAGGGAAGATGCTTAATAAATTACAAGTCTTTAACATTGGCAGCTCAAAACAATAGTTACTGGAACCTATCTGACTATGATGGAGAATGGGGATTCTCATACATTTTTAATGGCTTGAACCCAAAAGATTAGTGAACACGCTGGATGGATACTGCAGCTTTCAGCAGAGTCACTTATTTTTTTATATCTGAATAGTTAAAACTTTATTGTATGACTGCTTAGCCATCTGAGTTGTTAAGCTTTATTGTATGGTTGATTACATCTACATTTTATTCACATAAATTAATACAAAACATCTGAAATTGAATCTAAATAGACCATGAAAACGAGCATGAATTTAAGCTTGCCTTCTTGTTGAAAATTGTGATGTTACTTATTGCAGCATTGAGAATGGATAGTAGTACATCTTCTTGTCCACTGCGCTCAAAGCTTCCAAGCCCTTCAAAGTCTAGAATTACATACATACAGCTGCCATCCACTCGCACAGTCATCCACACTCCGTCAGTGCAGCGTCCACCAGCAACATCAAGTAATGATCCAGTTAGATGATTAAGAAGGTAAGACTTTCCACTGCTCTGCTTGCCCATAGATGAAATAACTTTCAGGGGCCCCTTCCAACTCTGAATTACGTTGTCATAGAGGCTAAAGCGAATTACTCTGGCTAGTGATATAGCATCAGCATAATGAAGCTCAGAGGACATCTGAAGCCCATCCACTAGTGGAGCTAGTCCATTATTTTCAGCTCTTCCAATTTGAATGGGGACTAAGCAAAGGAGGAGATTCAGCCAGCCTGCTACGGGAATGCTGTGAATTTCATCTAACTCTAGGTAGCATGTACCTTTAATTATTTTTGCTTGGAATTTAACAGGCATCTTGGAGAAATTCTTGCCTTTCTCTGTGCTTAGGCTCATCAAAGAATCCCTGGCATAGTTTACATACTGAGTAGCAGTGTTAGTCTTCACCTTCAATACATCCAGCATTATGTTAAATGTGGCTTGCCTGGTTTGGTTACTCCTCCCAAGCGGAGGGCTTATGGCGTACTTATCAAATAGGTGGTATAAGTAATCCAATTCAGTACAAGCATTTCCACTGTTTCCATCTGGCAAAGAATTCTCCTTGTTCTTATTTTGAACCTCTACGTGACAAACTTCTGAGGAAGAGGTAACTTTCAGAATCACAGAGGAGACTACGTCTGGCCTTGCACCATCGTGTACTAGGAGATGCAGCTGAGTGCCTCCATACATGACAGTTTTGGCTTGAACCATATGAACATTTTCTATTTTGAAACACAATAGGCTGGTTTTTACATGTTGCATGATATCGTCCAGCATGTATACGTGCAGCAATAGCGCATCTTTTCTTTCAAATTCCCCAGGATGCAGTGTCTGCTCTTCTTCACTGTCTTCCTTAAAAGTAGCTGAATCAGTCTGAGCATCTTCATGTTTACAAATGGCAGTCAGGTAAGCACCATTGCCAGGAAGGCAAATCTGCAGAAGAGAGGGTGGTAGTCGTATGGACTGTGGTCTCATCATCCGAGAATGAGCGATGTCAAATATTCTAATGCGTTTCTGGTCGGCAACTAATAGTTCTGCTTTTCCCGGAACAAAGCACATCCAGGAAATGCTTCCATCTATACAATATTCTCTCATCTCCAAGGTTATACCAGTTCCCTGTAGTTGACGTAAAGTTTCATCAAATCTAAGTACCTTAATTATGGACATCTCTTCATCAAAACAAGCAAGAAACTTGGTCCCTTCATCAAAGGTCACAAGGTCTAGTCCTTGTTTCAAAGTTGCAACATAGTGCTTCTCATTCACCTTGATGTTTAGATTTGGGCACACATAGAGTGTCAACTGTCTCAATTTCATGCTTTCTACAATTACTAGAACTTGTCCTGATTTTAAAACTGTTACTTTCAAAAGATTCTGCTCTGTGCTGTCCAATGTAATCAAGAGATAGGGGCTGGTACAAGTTGGAATTATCACTTGTTCTTTTGATGATGCATAAGCATCCAGCTGAGCCCTGTTGGGCAACAATTCCAAAACTTTCCAATCTAAGCTTTCGCTTTTTACTTCATGCTTGATGAATTTGACTGTCAAAGTGTCAATGTCAAAATAGCCTGATGAACGACATTGGCATAGCTTAATTGGGGGATATGGGCCGCGCTGGGATACCATTGATTTGAAACTTGAGATACGAGATATCTTCTCTTTCCTTATCCTTTCCTTGACCTCATTGGCTCTGCTCTCCAGAGTTGACGTTAATGTGTGCTGGAGCAATGGTCGGAAGGATTCTTCCACCAGCCTCCGAAAATATGCAAAGAAAGAACAGCGTCCATCTTTGTATTGTTCTGTGCAAGCTTTTATAATTTCTGGTGGCATATGCACCTTTGGATCCAAACGTGCATCTGTTGTAAGAAGTTCGTCCCATTTCTGCTCAAACGCTATTCTGCAATCATTTGGCAAATCGTTGGCTAATACATCTGCTAGTATACATTGTATGAGTTCTTCATCATTCGCCTCTTCCACCTGAAATAGGGACTTGTTTGCAATAATATAATTTGAAAGAGCAGCCTTTTTCTCAAGTGATGGCACCATGTCCCTAGTGCAGAAATCAAACCATGGTTTCAAACGGCAAGTCATTGGGTGTTTCCTTTCCTTCACTTTTACGTTCCGTTTAGTGCCGGGCACGAGCCCAAGTAAATAAGAACCAGCATTCAGTACAAGTCTGTCTCCAAGGAGTATAGGCCGCTTGCGGGTCTTCTTATTACTGCTAGGAAACATGACTTGATTTGTTTCAGTGCAGACATCTTCGTCATACAAGATTGGTCCATATGTCCTTCCACCAGAGCTTTTGAGCACAAGAAACATTGTTTCACGTCTTTTTTCCAATCCATGCTCAACAGTAACCTCATCACCAACAAATAACATTCTGTGGCTTCCAAAGTCGGAGCCATCTGACCAAATTTCTGTTAAATCCTTCTCTAGGGACACCAGCAATGCTTCATCTGAAGCTTGGGTATGTTGAGCTGAATAATCGGAGTATTTCATGAAATCTGCAAAGCTTTCCAACTGCTTGGATGCCTCTCCACTGCTTGCATAAACTGCCTCTTCCCAAGGATAATGGATTCTCAAGTAAGCATTAAGGCCTTTGGCTAGAACTTCCAGAAGTTTCTCCTCCTGTAGAAGAGCACAATCCTCAACGTTCTGCAGTTGAAGTGTTTGTGCTTTTTCTTCTTGTTTAAGCTGATCTAGGCCATCCATGAGCTCGGCAGCACCCGCTAGTCCAGAGCAACTTACAAATGTCAAGAAATCTTTCTCTGTCAACTCGTTAAGATCTATAGAACATGCATCCCACTGCATTACTAGGCGTGGTAGTTCCTGCTTCGAAACATTCTTTACATCATTTATAGGGATTACTGTAGGTGGCCGCTTTTGACAGAACAGCAGCGCAGAACGGTGCCAACCTTCGCATAGCTTGAACTCACAAATATCAGCACCAAGCTTAGGCAGAGAAATGTTAAAACCCGAACTGATTTCCACCTCATCTTCCGAAGCTTTTACGACAGACAACTGCAGTCTGCAAGTCCGATCTCTTCTAGGCAGGGATTTGACAGCTTTGGGGAGCGTATCCGTTTTTACTTCGATGCAAGGGTAGATAATATCGCAAAGCTCTGTTATGTACCTGATAAAATTGCAAGAGACATCATTCCTTTTTGCATTTCGAAGCTCCTTCCCCTCGTGCCAGTAGAATATGGCAATGGTGTCAGATTTTAGCATACAAGCATAGAGTCCAGGAGAAAGCGTATCATCTTTTAAACTTTGGACCTCTTCTGCAGATAATATTTTGTATGTTGTCAGGATTCGGGCCATCATCCTTTTGCTACCGTAAACTCCCACAGTTTTGACAGTGGCTTTCGAAGCCAGACCATCGTTGATGGGATTTGAAGCCGAAACTGCTGGATCCAGCTTCCTTAGCAGAGCCGAGATCTGATCCTTTGCTAGCACCACTTTCTCCACGAAGCTTAGTTCCTGTCTGTCGGACTTGATGTGCATAAGCATGAACAGATTAGTTGCCGGTTTATCTTCTACTACTGCATCAATCATTTCTACATCTTCAGCACCCATTTCGTCAATGCATGCGTCCTTGTTCTTAGATTCATCAACTTGCTCAATTTCACAATCGCCCATTTTTCTTTCAATCTGTTTTATCAAGACGTCATTATGATGGTCAAGTTATCAAAGGGGGAAAAAAAAGGATTTCTGAGAGCTTGAAATAGATTTTTCTTACCTCGGGTCCCAATGGAACTTGCTGTTCCATGGCATGAATCATCCCACCCATTTCGCTGATACAAGCTTCATTGGTCTGATTCTGAGAATCATCAACTTCCTCATTTTCAGAATCGCCACCACCCATTTTTCTCTGAATCCGTGACAAAGTCCTGTTAGCAAAGACAAAAACAGAAAAATAAAGCCAAGGCGTCTAAGACCAGAGAGCTCGAACTTAGAGTGTTTATTACCTCCGGCGCTTAGCTGATCGACCGATCGATTTGATCACGAGTAGAAAAGAAGGACGCAAATCCTGAACGAGAATCACGATAGTCTATAGTGAAACGAAAAGATTGTAAAGTCTAGTGGACGTAGCTGGCTGGTGAAATGATGGCTTTACGTTTCCGTACAACCGTCGTACATAGAATCTCTGCCAAAAATTCGAGCAGTTATGGCCTGCCGTGAAAATTAAAATACAAAATATTTCTGACTTGTTACGGGCAAAATATAATTGTTTAAATTCGGTGCTTTAGGGGATTGTATAAGGGTAGCACAATTGGGACTGGATTCGGTTTGGCGGCGGCCGTGGCCGTGGCTGGTCGCAAACCGAATCGAGACCAATTGTGCTAACAATATCCGCGGTTGGGGAGCGCAAGATCCTAATTACTATGATCAAAATTTGCATCATTTCTTACCAATGCGGTAGGTCTTTGAAGCATGAAGAATCGGAAATAGGATTCCTTGAAATCGGCGAGGCGGCGTGGATGCCCGAAAATGCACCATCGAAATAAAGGCGTGACCCAAGCGTGATATTGGCTCACTGCGCACTTAAAAAATTTATTTAGCCTCCTAGTAACCACAGGACCATGATAATATACTTGGCCAGCTTTATCCCTAGCGTTTTATTTAACAACGGTTTGGAAGAAGGCTAGGCAAGGCTAGGCTAGGCAACTTACAAAAACGTAAAGTTTGGTTAGGATTCATTCTCGCTAATCCGCCAATGATGGTCGCCATCGTGTCATATTTTCATTCTCGGAATGTCCCCTTGCCTTGCATTCTAAGTTTTACTGGACATACTAGAATTTTTACAGATTACGCACAGATCCCTAAGTTTTACTTGCATTCCGGATTGTTACATTCTAAGATTTTTACGCATTTTGACTTGGATTACGCTTTCTTGTTTTAGTTTTATAAGACATTGAAGATTCTTGCCCGTGGAATTGAACCGGTCAAAGCACCGACCAGATTTTTTAACAAAAGCTTGAGCACCTCTGATTCCTTCAAAGAAGACTTGAGCGAAAAGCAATCTTCAAAACCTTCGAAAACTTGAAATGAAAAGCTTTGAAAGAATAAAAGCTTCAAAAGCTTCAAAAAGCTTTGAAAAGAAAAGAAAAGCTTACCCATCACGGGTTCTTTGACGTATGAAAGCTTTGAAAGAATAAAACTTCAAAAAGCTTCAAAAGAAAAGGAAAGCAAAGCTTAGCCATCACGGAAGTTCATGCCGCAGAAAACAGAAGTTAGAAAAAGAAACAACAAAAACAACAAAGAAAAGAAAGAACGTAAAAGAGTTAGAAAGAAACAACTAAAACAGAAGAAAGAAACAACACAAAGAGCTTTGTTACCGCCATCGCCGAAAGTCGCCACAAAAAAAAGAAATCGCATAGAAAGAAAACACGTAAAACTAAGAACGAGGGAACAAGCCTACCGGTGCAAATCGCCATGGATCTGAAAGCAGAAATCGTGGTGCCATCGCCAAAACGGAAAGGTATTTCATTGCAGGAGCCAAAATCGGACGGCAAGCCATCGCCATGGCCTGAGTTGCCGAATAAAACCCCAACCAAAGCTTTTTTATCGTTGCAATAATTGGTTTTTTGCTCGCAATTAGTAGCTTTGTCGACGACGCCGGGCGGCGGCGGCACATCTTCGGCTTCAATTGCACCTAAAAGCAATTATGCATAATAATAAGCGTTGCTTCAAATTCTTCAAAAATTACGTCAATTTTATCATCGCGCCAATATAAGCCCGCTATCTATAGCGGCGCCCGCTATGGAGTTATTCTTTTTGCGGGTTAAGCCCAAGATTACGGCGGTCACTATAGAAGAGCCACTCTGGCGGAAGGACCCAAACTCAAGATTCACCGTGGCGTAAAAATCTGGCGGCCAAAGCGTAACATCGCGATTCTCGATTCTAGCATCAAGAAGGTTTATATGAAGAAAAAAACCGGTGCGGATCGCCTTCGGGCTTTCTTCGTCTTGAATACCCTCTCTCCTCTTCTTTAACACGCTTCTTCGTTCGGGATCAAGGCACAAGAGGGCAAAACAAGGATCGGTTTTGATTTTAATTCCAGCATGAAACCTGGGAGGAAGATTGAGGCGCATCTTTGATTCCAAAGATCTTGATTCGGCATGAAGCACGAGAGGAAGAATGGTTTGAAGCTCCCAAATCCTTTATGTAATCGCTCACATGGCATGATCTTCTCATTTTTGCTCATGCATTATCCGTTCTTTCCATGATACTACTTGACTCTTGGCCTCGGAAAACATAGCGAAAGCTCTTGAAGCTCGTATTTTGCGGATTGGGAACTGAAAATGGATGGCTCCACCGACCGCCGCAAAGCATCTCCTTCTTTGAACAAAAGAGAGTCGGAAGAAAACATCGGAGAAGAGCCCTGTTCTTGTAACGGTCCTGGCCACCTAATGGGTCAATATACCTATTTTTATGTATGTATATACATATTCATGGCATATATGCAGCATGAGATTAGGGTTTTGTCTCTTTGGAGAAAGGATTGTTCGCGAGCATGAAGGTAGGGGAGCAATTCAGGGCAGTTTAGAGCCCGAAATTTGAAGCATCATATCTCGGCGACCTGGAGATCCTTTTCAGGTGATTTTCTTTTGTTGGAAGGTCTTTAAGCAAGCTTTCCGAATGGGTCTGATCAAGCCAAAAACTCATCCGTATGCAAAAGTTATGACAGAAATAGTGATGCTGAGTCAGAATTGACTGCACTATGCCTATTCTTGGGTTTGCTTCTTGGGAGCTAGAAGATGATCTTTGGAGGCGCAATCAATTACAAGGGGTCCAGAGGTGTATGTGGAAAGAAATTATCAGGTGGGGTTTTGCTTTTGATCAATTGAGGTGTGCTATGAGCTGCCATGATTAGTCTGCACATGATTTTTGCATGCAAATATGATAGATTATGAATTTGTTGGAGACTCATAAGGCTAGAGAAGAAAATCAATGATTGGAAACATCCCTGTAAGGCTGATTTTAAGTCAAGAATGGCTGAATATTACATGAAGAGCACCGATTCAAAGATGGAAACTTTAAAAAAGGCGACTAGATTGGATCTGGCTCAAGACCAGCTCTCCAACCCATTTTGTGTTCATGTCATGTTTTTGTCATTTTGGTTTTGTGCTTTATTTTGTTGGTCTTGTATTTGCTGCCTTTCTCAATTTATTTGCATGTCCTAGTATGAAGCTAAGTCCTCATAGATGGAATTGGGTTGCATTTGAGCTTAGCAGCAGAGGAGATCGAACATGAAGAGGCGGCGGAATAATGATAATAGTAAGAATATGCATTGTTTGATAATTGGCTAACTATGGTAAAATTCTAAGGTTTGGGATAAAGTATCTTTCTTAGCTCATGGAGATGGGGCTAATGCTGAGAAGTAGCCTAGCACAGATGTAGAGCGTCAACAACCCCTCGGCATCAAGGATTTCAGCATCAAGTTCGCATGTGGATCTTGAAATAGGAATAAGCGGTCATCTGACATCAAGGATTATTGAGATTGAGACGGGTCCACATTGGTACAAGGAGAGCCATGTGAAGCTTGGGGTTTCTCGAATGTGACTATAGCATGAAGTACTGTCTAGAAAAGTGCGTAATCGTAAGTTTTCAAGTTGTTGCATTGTATCTTATCAAGAGCATCATAGCTAATGGATTCAAAGTATAAACGTTATGGAACGTTGTATTCCCTCATGGGAAGATGGTTTCGAGGTAAGTTTTGCATTATAGAAGATGTTAGTATCTTTCCTTGATGCAAGAACGCATTACATAGGAATTGGAGCTACATCAATGGCGGTCCGGGCCTCAGAACTTCCTCCACATGTTTGTATTGTGATCATGATCTTCACCAATGAGTTAGCTACTTCGTGGTTAGGTTGTATGGGCAACCTCGACAAAGGCTAAGAGTATGATCTAGGCACATGTTTAATAAATATTGTAATGAACTTCACATGTCATGGTCTTTGCATTGCTCTCTTGTTGTCTTGGTATTTGATTATGTCTATTGGAACCTCCTGGCCTAGGGCTTCTAGGTTCGGTGGCCTAGGTTGTTCTCCGTAAGCATGCTCATGTTCATCTGTGATTCTCTCAGGTTCTTGTGCTCTGTGACACCTGGGCGTTAGTTCTCTCTGGCGGGGATTGCTACGTCAGGTCAACTCTTGTGAAACCCCATGGTAAGAGGTCCTCCAAAGCCCGGACGTGGGGAGAGGGTATGGGCATACTGAGGTTCACCCCACCACCACTCACGGGGCTTGGAATGTGGCGGCTGGGCAACATCTTTTAATAAGGCTGTATGTAGGTTTGGCTGAGCTACCCATTGTCCCGGAGTTTGTTTATGATGGTTTGGTACTCTGGTTATGTTACGTGCTCTTGATGTTTATGATGTTCTCCTTATTGTCATAGTCTAGCATTGCACCATAGGTTCTTGTGTCTTTGAGTCGTTTATGTTTGTTATTCAAGACTTTCAAGATGTTTTATGCATGCGAGAGGCAGCTATGGATCCCCACTTAGTCAATGGGACTAACCCTAGTGAGTGCATGTGCGGTGAAAGCAAGAAAGCGATGGCACCAAATACTGTTGTGGCTCATGGATGGGCGAGAAGCTTCTAGGATTGAGTTGCTAACATGGATCTTTGTAACCATTGAGAATATGGATTCTTTGGATGTTAATGTTACCTGATTATATTGAGATATCAAGTATTTTGCTCATTGAGTTTTGAGTGTGCAATTTAGGCGTGCAAGAAGAAGATTCAATTCTTCACCATATTCAATTGTTTGTCATACCAACCTAGAATTAGCGTGTATTGACAAGATCCCCGAAGTTGCCTAGAGGGTCAACTTCGGCGGGCTCGCCACGCTTCTTTAGACATTCCAAAAACTCCGCCATAGCCGTTCATGCTCCGCCATGGCCGTTCCAAAAACTCTCCCGTAAAATTTTTTTCAGGTCGTAATTTGAAGCAAACGTTTATTACGTTTGATATTTTCAGGGGTCGAGATTCCGCCGAATATTTCTCAGCAGCCCGCCGAACTCGGCGGAGCACTTCAGCGGCTCCGTAGCTCGTCTGTATTCATTTGGCGGGCGCCTCCTCGAAATTTTCAGTGGAATCTCCCCCACGAAAATTATCTAATACGTATTTCTGCTTGGGGCAATAGGCTTGGCAGTTGATGGGGTAGTTGTGTGTGGGTAGCAATAGGCTAGGATGTGGTGGTTTGGCAATATCACTTCTTGAGGATGACTTTGGGTATATAAAGGTTTGTGCTAGTCTTGTATATCTTCTCTTCTTCATCATATAAAATTATGTATGGTTTTTTGGGTGACGTGGCATGGGGAAGCTGACGTGTATGAGGGAATTAATTCCAAGTGGCTAGAGTAGTGGGGGTTTGAGACGCGACGGAGGAAGTATAGCGTGGCTGAGGAAAAGGGCTACAGGTGTGGCGGAGAGTCGCGGGAATTAGCGGTGATCTGAACACAGAGAGAAGTTGCGGATGATTTGTACTGGTCGAGGTTATGCTTGAGAAGGTACGGAGTTTGGTTCTGATGGTGTTTTTGAGTTGGAAAGGTAGGTGGTTTAGCTTGCGAGGTGTTGTTAGAAGCAGACACGGAGTGAGAGCTTTTGAATTTTCCTTGCTTTCGTAGAGTGCAGAGAATTGGCCGAGTGTATATGAAACAAGTGCACACTGTGCCAGGAACTAATAAAAGATTACATCCTGTTAATTAAGCATTACTGCAAACAAATTTAGCTATCAGTATAGCGAACAAGGAAGATTGCATCATATTGGGCTGGTATAAAGTGAAACCTTGAACATATGGGCAGGATATTCTAGGGATTGGAGTGGGCGTGGTGCTTGATATGCTAAACAGATGAAGATAAAGAATTTATACATGGTAGGCCAGCTAAACTGACGTTGTGTGGAATTTGGCTTGCTAGGCAATATTCCAATCAGGGATAAAGCACGTTAAAAGGGGATACAAAATTAAGAAGCTCGATCAAGGTAATGATGTTAAAAATCTGTTGTGGTTGATTTCCAGTAATTTGATGAATATGCATGGAAATTAGGATCGTAGATCTGTAATATAGGCACAACCAGCTAGCATAATAATTCCAGAGGTGGTTGCCAGACAGGAACGCCACTGCGAGTTGTTTTGCAATTTCAATGGGTGCATGTTGTGGAATATTAACTGACTGCTACTAGTTAACGTTGCACATCTGACTGAGAATCGAATGGTTCGACATGAATGTAGATACTGAATCAATAATGTTCAGCAACATAATGAAGTATGGGTTGGACCTGAATATTAGAGACTTGATATGAAATAGCGGTTACCCTTGCACTTTTATCTGTGATGAGGTAGTTATGTAGTTGAAGTATCTTGGTAGCTAGGAGGACAATAAATCTATACATGGCAATCCTGACATTAGGGATTTTTTGAGATCATAAAAGGAAGGGCCTTCTAAGAATTGCTGACTAAGCTATATGAACTACCAATCAGAAAACAGAATTGGTAATACAGTCAGCAAAACAGTTATAACTAACTCACTGGATCACATTTTCTAGCATAAGTGTTGATAGAAAAGTCCAAATGAGCTCTTGTTTGGTGCAATAGATAGATCTCATTGAGATCTTTCCAATCTTGGGTGGTTTCATATCTTTTAGCCCCGTAGGATAGTAAAAAATGGTAAAAATCATATTGTTTGGAGTTTTGACAATCCTAAATGGTTAAAATATGTGCAAAGCACCTAAGGTTGGAAAGATCTCAACGAGATCTATCCATTGCACTAAACGAGAGCTCATTTGGACTTTTCTATCAATAGTTATGCTAGAAAATGTGATCCAGTGAGTTAGTTATAACAGCTTTGGACCGGACTATCGCCTCGATTTCGATTGGTAGTTCATTTTATCTTCATTTGGCTTAGTTGGCATGTTTTGAAGGCCCTTTTTTAATCTCAAAAAAACCCTAATGATAAGTTGACGTTGTATATGATGTGGTTTACTAGATAACGCACCAATCAAATACAAAGGACATTAAGGAAGGAGACAGAATTGGAAAGCTGAATCAAGGTGAGTCATAGCTATTTTTGACATGTCTGTTTTTGACATGTCTCTTTTTATTTGACAAATAAGATGTTATTAGATGTGTGATGTATCTGCCAGACGGTTGATTGTTAGTTTTTAGTAATTTAGTGGATGACTATGGAGACTAGAATCATAGATTTGTAGTGTAGGCCCGATCGGGTACAGAGAAGAGAAGTATGCAGGCGGAGAAAATAACATTCTATGTAGAAAAAACAACATTGAAAGTTGCACTAGTCAACATTGTGTGGCTGGTTGGAGAACACATAATTTGAAACGACTGTAGAGGCTAGTTCGATAAAGTTTAGTAATGTAGTTAAGCATAGACTAGACTTGAATAACAAAAGCTTGCTATCAAATAGCAGTTAAGCCTCTACACTTTTCTAGCCAAAATATCCTGGTCTAGCAGCCAAAATTAAGCTGCCATCTTGGTTTTTACATCAAAGTTAGCATCGCAGGTCTGTAAAGAATAAATGAAGTAGTCCCCTGAGTAATGTGATTGCAGATGATGTTTCACTGGTAGGCCCAAACGTATACTAATGCGAGAAAAGACTAGGAGAGATGGCGCAGAAAGATACGATAGAGATAGAGAGAACAAACGAGCTAAGACAGAGAAGATTGATTTAAAGAACAATAATATAGTGTCTGCAGTTGATGCCAGTCAAAAGAGCATTCGCAAGAGAGGGCGTCCTAAAGGAACAGCGCTGAAAATGACTGAGACAGGAACCATAGTTGACAAATGTCATCGCAAGGTGGAGAATAATCAATCATGGAAACGATGTTTAAGTGATAGCACAGTATTTGCAGATCATGACAGTATGAACAATATTTGTAAGAAAAGACGTCTACACAGCACGCACAGCGTGCGTGAAGTTACAAACACACAGACCTCTAAGGAGATGGTAACTAATAGGCCGAACGATAAAGATATTCATCATACAAGCACAGATTATTGGAGAGGGCTCATACTAAAGATGAACAATAAATGTGCAATGAGAGAAGCAGATTGCAGATGGAATAAGAAATGTGAAGCATGTGGATTAGAATTGTTGAGTACAGAAAGAAAAGGGTTTCTGCTGAACAACCAAAGAGTATTGAGACATTGTATTCTGATACCAATTTCTCTAAACATTCACGCAAAATAAATAATTTGTTTTGCCTCAGTGTACTTGGTGTAGAGGGATCGTTTATTCATTTGAATGCTCCGTCATCCGTTACGATTATGGGAAGAACATATCATAGACTATTACCCACATCAGAGCAAACTAATCCATTGCGGTGGTACATCTATGATGAGTCAGAACGTTATAAGGTAGCATCTTCATACAGACTTAAATTTGAGTGGATATCACAAATAGGCAGCATGCTATGAAGTAAATCCATTTGTACGAGCTTTAAAGGGTGCTCGAGATATGAAAGCAGAAGATATAATGCTTATTACTGGTGATGTAACAGCAAAAGATGAAATAGCAACCATAACTGATGTCAGCAACACAACAGTTATTAAGCCAAGATTAGTGGGTTTTTGGCTGCGGCATGAGGGTTCACCGAGATTCGTGAGCATCCTAGATCCGCTATATGAAACTTTACAATACCCACTATTCTTTCCACATGGAACAACAGGCTGGAATCCACGAAATGAATTTGGATTATCTCAAATCTAATGGTACAGACAACGTCTATTACACAAACTGAGATTCACACAATTAGGCCGTCTTTGTGGTGAATATTTAGTATGTTCTCACGAGTTGAAGAAGAAAGGTTAAACTACATATCAACGGAAGGATATAGAAGACTTTGAAGATGACAACAGTGACAACGGTGATGACATCATTTTACCGTCCTCATTCTTAGGCTGCCGTCGATGGTGTGCAGCTCAAGTTGCTGATGCACTCGCACTAGCAAGATCAAAGGGACATGCGACCTTCTTTATAACCATGACCACTAATCCCGATTGGGATGAAATCCGTGAAAAAGTCCGTCAAGGAAAAACAAGCGCAGATTTCCCAATGGTCGTTTGCCGGGCATTCCATGGTCGTTTACATGAGCTGAAGAGACTTCTAAGACAGTATTTTGGGTGTATCTCTTATATGATACATGTTATAGAATTCCAGAAAAGGGGCTTACCTACCCGGGGGATTCACCTTTATCACATGAGCATATGCCACCTGCGTGCTTAAGGTGAGAAGAAACACCCCTATATACGTACGCAAAAGTGTTGGAAAAACACCCCTTCCATGGAGAAAATACAATAGAATGTCACTAAGAGGGACATTTAAACCCCTAGTATACGTACGAAAACATCGAGAAAAAAACCCCTTCCACACACTCAGTATATTTATACGGGTCTTATGTGTGAATCCCCCGGGCTTACCTATTGCACATTTGGTAATAAGAACAGAGGTAGATATTCCAATCAATGTAATTGATGACCTCATTTCTGCTGAATTGCCAAAAGATGTATCTGAGCGTGTAAAGGTGGAAAACTTCATGGTACATCATCATTCGCTTAGATGCTCAGAAAAGGGACCTTGCTGCTGGAAGTTCCCACGTTCTCTTACAGAAAACACATATGTAGATGAGAAAGGATATATGCAGTATAGAAGAAGATCTATAGATGATGCATATGTTGTGCCGTACAACAAATTCTTATTGCAAAAGATGAACTGCCATATAACAATCAACATCTACATCTACAAGGGCTTTGATTCGATTAAATATCAACTTGAACAAAAGGATAGAAGTAGAAGAATTGAAACGACAGACAATTCTAAAACACTACAGAAAGGTAAAACAGCTGACGCTAGTAAAAAACCAGTTGATGAGATCCATGATTATCTTAATGCTCGGTATCTATCTGCAACAGAAGCGTCATGGCGAATACTAGGCTATAATATGTCGAAAAAAACACCCGCTGTAAGATGCCTTCCGTTACATTTGCAAGGGAGAAATAAGCAACAGTTTGGAAGAACAGTAAAATCTTCACCATCCCTATCGTTGCTGGACAGATATTTCCTAAGACCAAATAGTCCAGAATTTGATCAGCTAACGTACGTGGAATACAACGAAAAATATGTATTGGTTGCCAACAAGGACAATTCAAGAAAAACAGATGATGCTGTTGAGTTAAACAGTGGCCATATTGTAAGGAAACGAGGCAACTAGAACTTAGTGTGTCGTATTCGATTGCTACTCCCTCGCACAGGTGAGCCATTCTACCTGCGGCAAATACTTTTGCACAAGCAGGTCGCGGAACACGGATTGACGCAAAGAACAAAATGGTGTAGAATATGAAGCGTATCGAAAGCGGTGAAGCATTTGGATTATGAGTCACGAACAATGAAGGCTGAGTGGTCATGGAAGAGGCCATTAGTTTGTCACTAAATCCATCACAATTACGATTTTTATTTGCATTATTATTAATGGACCAGGCGCCAGCACTAGAATTATGGGATACATATCGATTTCCATTGGCAAGAGATTTACTCGAAGAATATCAAAATGATGACGAGTCAACCTACAATGAATGCCTACAGTTAATAAACGATACGCTGGTTCAGCATGGCACAGATATAACTGCTTTTGGACTTCTGCAATGAAATCAGACAGAAATAAACATATTATCAACGAACTGTCCAAATTTAGAGATACAGGTACATACCAAGAAGAATTAGAAAAGATGCTTCTGTCACTAAACGCTAATCAGCGAGAAGTATTTGACATTTTACGTGATATAATAGACAAGAAAAAACCAACAAAGCCAGTTTTCATTGATGGGAAAGCGGGTACAGGCAAGACATATCTGCTGAACGCACTTTGTTTATATGTAAGGGCATCTAACTTGATAGCTTTGCCATGTGGAACAACTGCACTTGCTGCATTACTCTATCCTGGAGGTAGAACAGCTCATTCATTATTCCAGATACCTGTATTAGAGAATAACAGTAACATACATTCTTTAATGACTCGAAGATCAGGATATGCAGAAATGCTAATCCAAAGCACTTTAATAATTTGGGATGAATTTCCCATGGCTAACAAAGCCATAATATTAGCAGTAGATGAGCTTCTACAGGAATTATGCGGCAATAGTAAGCCATTTGGAGGAAAATGTATTGTGGCAGCTGGTGATTTCAGACAGGTAGCTCCTATTGTGCGCGGAGATGGAAAAAGTGTTGCAATTAATGCATCAATAAAGTCATCCATGTTATGGTCTAAGTTCAATGTTCTCAGATTACATCAGCCAATCCGCAATGCAGGTGATAAAGAATTGATTGATTATATTGACAAGATAGGAGAGGACTTCAAAATCTCATTAGTCTCTGTTGCAATGTTTGCAACAACTACAAGTCTTGATGAAGCAATCAAATTTTTATATCCAACAGATACATTGGCTAATTCATCAGAGTGTGAAAAGCGAGCCTTCCTATCACCACTTAATCACAATGTTGACGATTTCAATAGATATGTGCTATCACTGCTAAATAAACAACAAAGACAATACTACAGTCTAGACCATATTACAGAGAATGATCAATATGTAGAAGATCACCCATATGCCAGACTTTTCCATGCATTTCAGACATCCAGGAATACCAGAGCATAATCTAGAGTTGAAAGTTGGCGCTATTTGCCATATAATGAAGACATTAGATAGAGACAAAGGCCTAGTGAAAAATGCCCGAGTTATGGTTGAAGAGCTCCATGACAAATTTGTAATCGTTAAAGTCATTGGAAGTACAACAAACGAGAACGACACAATCCACCCAATATACCGAGTGGACTTTTTCTATGAACCTGAAAACAGGCCTTGGACAGTACATAGGCGTCAGCTTCCTCTAAGACTTGCATATTCTACGACGTTCAACAGCTGCCAAGGTCTCACACTAAACAGAATTGTACTTGATCTAAGAAGTGATGTTTTCACATACGGGCAGCTGTATACGGCATTAACACGAAAATAGAAAAGGGAAGACGTTTTAATTTTACTCCGCGAGGAAAATACATCGCTAACAACAACAAATGTTGTTTATCAGGAGCTTTTGGTGTAATCAAGTACGTTCATACTCACATGTCACTTACGTAAATCAGTAGGAGTTAAATGAGATTCGGTTTGAGAATATGTCGGCTGATCATAGTGTAAATAATATCTATTAACAATCGATTGAACATTATCACTTTCTATGGTTGTTCGTCATCCAAAAACAGCAAACTGCCAATCATCGACAGCATAAATATCTAACATCGCTAACCTTAACAGTCCACTGTACATACAATGCAGGGTGTATGCCACCAAAAGCTTCAGAAGAAGTGGACATCTTAATTGTAAGTGTATACCGACTTACCTCACAGCTGCCTTATGCTATCTACCAGAACATGATTTCCTCATGACCATTACAAAACGAACGCAGAATCTATTTAAGCATTCATCTTCTCTGGCATACTCTATGACATAAACCCCTAACCTTCTTTAAGCCTGGTTTCAGATAGCTTACTGATTTACAGTATTCCATCGTTTGTCTTAAGAAGTCTATAGAACAACAAGGCTTTTCAGTTACAGAACAATTCAATGTCCAATTCGCAAACCTCCATTGTCAACATCAGATTTATAATTTTTTTCTTGCCAATCCAGTAAAAGCCCCTTGCTAAATTCAACACAATAGAGAATTGATATAGTGTTCTTTCCTCCTTCCCACACCATTTTGACACTATTCCATTTAGCATCGATCTTTTCTGGCATAATCTTGCATGATATAAGATGACTTACTATTGATTGGAAATAAGTCTAATATAAAATGTTGTTGCAGGGTTTACAATCTTCTCTCGTTTGACTTAAGAACTCTATAGAGCGACAAGACTTTTCAATTACGGGAGAATCGAACACCCAACTTGCAACACTCCATTATAAATATCAGGTTCATAATTTTTTTGTTGGCAATGTGCTAAAAACCCTTTTGTAAATTCACTACACTAGAGATGTTTTATGAAGCCTAAATTTATCATTTGCTCCGATCTTTACATTTGATGTGTATTTGAAACCTAAATTTATCATTTGCTCCGATCTTTACATTTGATGTGTATTTTCAAATAGTTTAATTGACTCATAGAATTCATAGAGCATCCTGCAAACATCCACCTTGACTTCCATCAACTTTCTGATTACACACAATTTCTGAATTTTAAATCTAACTCATATATAAGACAACTCTCAGATATGGAAGAGCTATCAAACCAAACAGACGATGCTTCCATTGCTTCACACTCTACTCCAAGCACATCTAAAAAAACAATATGCCCAATTTTTCAACTAAATCCCTACGAGACTAATTGGACAGTCAAAGCACGAGTCACATAAAAAACCCCTCTCAAATTCTTCAACAACAAACGTGGCCAAGGGGTTGTTTTCAGCGTTGAACTGATCGACCAATATGTAAGACCGCCTCAACACAATTAATCCTTTTCGTCGCATATACCATTAACCAATTGTAACAATCACAGAGTACGCAGATACAAGCAACAATGTTCAAGGATGCAGCCAGCACATTCTACGACAGGCTCCAAGTTAACAAGGTAAGAAAAACATCAACCAGATCTATTTCCTATAAATCAGCTCATATTTCTTTTCTTATATCTTTATGTATATCCATATCACATGCAGATATATTATATCTCAAAAGAAGTCATACGCCATGCAAACAAACGTTACGCAACAATCGATAACGATTATCAAATGATACTCAACACAAATAGCATCATCGAAGAAGCTGAAGAACAACAACAGATTGAAGTTCCAACTCTCCCATCGGAACAACATCTCACCAAGATAAATCAGCTCCTTCAATACGTCAATTCGAAAACACTTATTGGTACAGACCATCAACTCCTTGAAATCTTTGTCTTACTTTTAAATCTAAAATATTATATTTCTGTCGTAAGCTCTTTATTGTGCAACAGAAATTATCGGCATTCTTCTCCACGTCTCTCCAACAATGCCTGTACGAAGAAAACTTGACAACCAAGCAGTCCCAAAACGTGACATTACACTCCTCGATCGTAGGTATTTTACTGCTCCACCTTAACTAGACACATAATACACATTAAATTATATACACTAACCACACCATACAACAAATGCAGTGAGACTACCATCAACATAATGCACAAACAAAAGGAGAAGAGCTCCTACAAATAGTTGAAGATGCTCCAGTAATAATGATAACTCAATTACGCGTCATCGAATATCAAGGTTTCTCTCGCTCGTTCATTCACATCATGATCATCATGACAATTCATCTATCACATGTTTATTTATTCATAGGCATCTCGTTATCAACAACAACCAATAGTGTGATTCACATAGCTCCAGATATACCTGCTGCTTCCGAACTATATTCATGGTAACCTGTTCCACACCACCATTTCATGTAAACATCTAAGGTACTTAAATTTCATTATCTCAGGTATCACACCAACGGAGCCAAAAAGACATATCCGCCTGTCGAAGTTATGCTGTTGCGTACAACCTCAACTCCAACTGCTGATTCGATTCACGTCGAGCGCAACTTCATATCGGACATCCAAGCACCTCCAATCGACAATAAGGTACTCTAATCTAATAAACTCTTCAGCACTCCCATCCACTAAAATTCACCCGCATGATTTTTTAAAGCCATTATACTTCAACATCAAAGCTTCAATAAGCTTCATCAATCCAGATCAGCCTCTCTGGTACCAAGCATGCACGTTATGCAACAAAAAGGCCATCGAACAAGACTCGGACTTCTGGTGTAATAAATGTCAGAAAAAAACAAACACATCCAGAAGGTACTGAATATGTACATAATTTCAGACATTCTTCCAGTTTGCCACTAACCTTTCTTCCATTTTTCAGATACATATCATCAGCAAATCTTATTGACACAACTGGCGAGATACAAATAACGGCATTCAATGACCAAGCACAACAAATTCTCGGACATACCGCTGACGAATTACATGCTATTAAAAATCAGGTTTTCTCAAAACATAACAACATCCTAATACCATTCCAGACTTTACAGGACTCCAATCAACAAGCTTATCGCACCGAGCTCAAAAACGCAACGTGGACGCCTCGCTTATTCCGTCTTGCTGTCATTCAAATCGAATACAAGAATGAGCCAAGGCGAAGAATTACAATTCAACAAGTCACAGATGTAGATTGGATCGCAGAGTGCAGAAACATACTCAAACAAATACATGACTTCAACCTCTAACCCTGTTTCCATACTTTTGTATCATTCCACACATATAGTTGCCAATGTATATACAACTCGCATGTCGCAAATCACATCACAATATTTTGCTTACTGTTAATACATTTGTTTACTGAATTATTTTGATTGTTCTAAACTAGTAGTAATACTATTACGTAACCTTCCAGCTACATCAAACTAAACAACACCAAGTACATCAACATAACCAACTCGACCTCATACTTCTGAACTATTATCCCTTCGAACTATAGCGGCGGCAACGCCTCTGCAACACCATCTTGTAACATATACAATTGAGAGTAGGTAGTTTAGAAATCTAAAATTCCGAGTGAGTATTATGCCACCTCTTCCCATGTTGAGACTACACAGTGGGATTGTGTGAGTGACATTTTTTGTTGTGGTGAATAACCTGTATTATCTCAAACAAATAGTTCTTAAGATATTAGTTAGTAGCTTTTGATTATGTAAGGTTGAAATATTAGCAAATATGTTTGAAATAGTTTATGTGTGACGTTTTTTATAATCGCAACTTCAACAAGAGTTTTTCATGGATTTAAGACCTTGCCCATAAAGCTTTTATACCTAGTCTACAACGTTGGTTTTCGCTAGTAGTTGCATTTACTCACGACATCGAAAATGATACCAACAACCTAATCGTATCTATTGTCCCCCAATTGAACAAAATCCATCATGTATATTTTTCAATCTCACTGGGTAATGTTATTTTTGTATGCTTAATCCCAGAGGCAATGAACAGGAAATGAACGGAGTGAACTTAGTTGCCCACATCAACATATTCATGTTCCTATCCAAAAAGAACATGTAGAAGAGGATAGAAATAACATGTAGAAAAGGTTTTCGCAGAAGAGGTTTCTGCATAACTGGTACTTCGTCTTGTTGTGCTATGTTCTGAAAGTGTTTGTATGACAGACAACCTGCATTCTTACTCACGCACAATCTTATTGCTTCTAGATTTGGTTAGTGATACTTGATTATGTCTCTGCTTTCATTTGAGAACTTAAACTGCTCATTCTTTACTGGCTTGGACATGCTTACTCCTCACATATCTGCATAAAGTACAAACCAACCATAAATTGTTATTAAGTCTCTCTCTGCATTATGTTCACTACACACGAAAAACCAATTGTTAACCTACAGAAAACACACCAGGCCTGCAAGAGGGGAGATGGTGCTCCTAGCTCCTGGTTTTGGAAATGATTTGAACACAAAGCTTGAACTGTTTCCTAGCTCTGAGCTCTTCTCCTTTGCTGACTCTGATCCTGTAGGGCCACGGCGCAGCGAAAATGTTCAAGTCGTTGGACATGGCTCTGCCCGCTTTAAAATGGCGTGAAACAAGAAGACTTTTGAGGCATCATTTCGAATACAAGCACAACATTCATCTTAATTAAAAGGAATATAAAATGCAAGGCAAGTTCAAGGGCATTACCTGTGATGTTGACAGAAGAACTGGAGAATCCAATAAACCTTTTCTACAATACAACTGCTGAGGTAAAATTGCCATGAAAATTGCAGTCAATAATGTTTCCAGGATGGACGATTGTACATTTCAGAATAAAACAAATAATTTTCCATCATAATAGAATACCTTATATTCTGAAGCCACTTCACTCTCTTTAGATGTATGCTTCCTTGCATAATCGAGCCCCTCCTATATGTATGAAAAAAACATGGCTATAAACGCATGGCTTAAATTCATGTATGCATCTAATCTAACATCGTCACCATTCATCACTGGAAAAAAAATGGATTATCTGGCATTATATCCATAGAGGAAGAGCTAGATTCTTCTTCTAAACCACCCCTGAAGGAATCAACACATCTTATTGCACAAGTTTCAAATAGCATATTAACATCTTGCAGTTCTTTGCTAGAAACTGCTGGATATCCTTCGACCGTATTTCTCTTGCTCTTAGGTCCTTTTCTCTGCTGAGTGTTGGACAACAAGAGCTTTCACACGTATACTATCCCTGATGAACCAAGGCCACTACAAGAAGAGAATTCATAAGTAGTGCAGAAAGAGTTTTCTAGGTCAACAGTTATTAGCATTGTACATAGGATACCTTTTGCCATAAATGACAGAGATGGTCATGGAATGTACTACCACCTCATAGTCATAATCAAATTCATTAATGGAGTCATGAATTATATAGAATAGGAAAGGTAAAAAGTATGATGCACCTGCACAATTAGCTGATTATTGGAAGATTCGATACTGTTTGTTTGCACATCTTGTTCATGACATGACAGCTTATTATATTTGCTATGCTCTGAGCTATTTACACAAGAGAAAAAGCAAAGCAAAATCATCCAAGAAATAGTGTGATTAAAAGAGCTCGCTACATGCATAAGAGAAAAACGTAAAAGTAGTAATAATCTGCATAAACAGAAGAAAACAAAGCAAACCATCTAAGAAATACTGCAATGAAAAGAGCTCCTTACCTTCACGCCGAAAGAGATGAAGATCGCTACCGGGAAGCCGAAACTGTTGAAAGAGAGGGAGAAATACCGCAATAAAAAGGAGGTCCTTCCCGAGCTCCCTTCACGGCCTTTTGAGAAGCCGAAATTGTTGAAAAAACTGCTAAAAGCAGGATGCAGCCGCTAAGAGAAGGAAGCCGACAAAGGAAGGAGTGGGAAGGAAATTACTGGATTTTTTCGAATTTTTAGAACCGTTGATGCTGAAAATAGAAGATCCGATGGACAGGAATTTTTTTAGCTTACGTGGCACGACACGTGGCATAGCTAGAATTGCTGGAAATCAGGCAGCTCGGGTAGGCAACCCTGCTAACTAGCATAAAATAAAAAAAACTCCGTGTATTTTTTCTTTTGATGTGGCTTTAACATGACACTCGCGAAAAAACTCGTTTAAGTCCACGAAAACCTTGTGTATTTTTTTTGGTTCAAACATGACCGTGGTTGATAAATAAGACGATCAGTTTTATCGCATAATGAACAAGCAATGCCAACTTATATTATGAAGTTCCAAAGTGGTGGGGGTACTAGTACCACCAAGGCTAAGAAGGAAGCCATATAGGCTACCACCGTAGCCATTTAAGGCTACAACACATAATTGTTAGGCAAGAACTTATTTTTTTTCTTGAGTAATCAAGGCTAATTCAAATAACCCATTAAGAGCTCAAACTACAAGTAAGCTAACAATGGGTTAACAAGAGTGTTATACTTTTGAATAGAAAAATTGTAAACTTATAAAAACTCTTAACCAGACTGCATTTTCTATGGTTTAAAGAGCGACTATGGGGCCGCCTCCACAAGAACACAATACTATTATACCCTTCAGCACACCTCCAAGACATTACTTAAGATGGCCATAACTTCAAGTGGTTTGGCTTTAATGGCTCACAAAGTTGAACAATAAAGAAACTACCAAACAACAAATTGCTGCCTTAAATTGACAAAGCAATATGGCAAACTTGCTCCTGAATCAAATCTGGTACAATCACAGTAAACTGCTTGCGTATAAAATCAAGATATATGAAATCTGATATGCTCCAATATCAGTTCTACTGTTCTTTGCTAGAAAGTATTGATTGAAATTGTTTCTGATTTCAGTTCTACTGTTCTTTGCTAGAAAGTATTGACTGAAATTGTTTGTGTACTAAACACACATTCAGAAGGTAAAGATGAGTATCTTTCTTAGAAAGAAACAACACAATCATGTAGAGACATGCAATGGATTCAGAAATGCATAAAGTAACATGGATACAGTAATTTATTTACCTATAAGTTGCATGTTACATGCTTGATCCACATTTCCTTAATGTAGAAGATTCACTAGCTATGTGGCCCAATGTGTACTATCTATCTCTTCACAAAGATTATTTGTTATCTCTTCAATCCATATCTGTAACAAAACCAGCATACAGGATCAGGAAAGGCAAATAAATATATCTATATTTTTGTTTCCCTAAATCCTTCACAAAATAGACCTGGATGAACCTGGATGTCTCTGTGTGCAATCCATGCAATTGTGTTGTCTTCTCAGCATCTTCTACAAAAGTGAATCATAATTTCAGAAAGCTTATTTTCTGGCTTAAGATACAATAAAATGAAGACTATGTAAGAATTATTTTTTAGTCTTTTTCTTCAAGCTTAGTTGAGATTATAATACAAAACTACTGCAACCGAACTATAGTGAAGCAGAGACTTCAACATACCTGAGGCAAATTCAGAATAATTTTCATGTATAAAGTAAGAAGTTAGTCTGGTGGAAGCATCTATGTAGACCAAAAGAAGCATTTGCCATATCTATAAGATCATCATTCACAGCTCTATATCTCATTCCATCCATGGGGCAGAAGGGGCCAAGACATGCCAGAAGGGCCAAGGAATCCGAGATGGATTGAATCTGAGATATATCTTTACCTCCAACAAAAGCCTGGCATCAGAAATTGTTGGAGCTCTATGTAGAAGCTCCGCAGCCCTAATTAGACTGTCCACGCAACCCTAAAAGCTCCATGCACCCCTGATTAGGCTTTCCACTTAGCCCTAATTGGGCAGGGTACCTCAGGTGGCCACCCTCCCCTAGAGATCGAATACCGTAAGAAGGTGGCATACCAGCAGTAATAATTATAATGGCTAAAGATATGTTTACCTTTGTTTTGGTGATCCACCGCTCTTTAACCACATGCCCTTGCAGATTAATTTAATCAAGCCATTGCCCACCGTCCGATCAAAGGATGGTTATATTGCATAACCTTCAGAATATTTGCTTTTTAAAGAATATTCTAGTAATTATTACAGTAGTTCCTCGAATATGCCATAATCATAGAATATCCTGTTGCGATGGGTTTCCAGTTGCAAGCTATGGAGATCTGACCAAAACGGCCATGGTCGATTCTTCGTGAGTAGTACTCTCGGGGCTTGCCCTTGCTTCGCCTTTGGATCTCGGCTGTCAGAAATCTGGAGACCTCACGTTTTTTCTTAGTTAATATATAATTTTGTGTAGCTTCAACACGAGAATAGTATTTCTGCAGCGATGGCCACTCGATCTTCAACTCTGGTGCATCAGTGGTCTGGTCTAAGAATTTTTTGGCACATATTCCAGAATCTAATAATACATTATGTTATAATAAAGCATTGATTGCAAGGCTCGTCTTTTAAGGATGTCATTATGGCGACCACCCTTCGAAGGCACATCATTAGCTTTTCGCTCTGCTTCCATTGCAGCATGAACATGGCATTTAGAAACAATATGGTCTTTCATATGCTGATTTAGGCTCCCAGTTTGAGGAAATAAATCAAGTGGCTTCTCACATGTGTTGCAAACAATCGTCATGTCCTCTCATCTTGCATAACCACCAATAGATTTCTCCAGAAGCTTGAAAATAAGTCTGCCATCTGTTGTAAATTAGCAATTTCGTTGGCCATGGAAAAATCAACAAGAGCCTTGTTTTCTTTACATCTATCTTCTTCATTTGCTTGCTCGTCATCCTGTTCTTTGTCCACTTTCAGCTCAATTTCATCTCTTCTTTTCTTAATGTTCTGATGGTAACTATCAAGGTGTTGCTTGGTTTGCAAATGGCTACGCTCAAAGTTGCATAGAGTGTCATCTCCGCGTTTGCCATAGCGTCGATCACATTCAAGGCACCATAAATAGAACTCAGGTTTACCATTTACATCCCGGCTGCATAGTTCAAATCTGTCCTTACGTCTTTTTTGCTTTAGCTTAGCAACTAGTTTTGTGACAGTTAATTGCCACCTTGCAACATCCCCTTTGGTTGCTATTCTGGATTGCAATCTTGCATTCTCCAACTTATTCAATCTTGTCCTTTCCTCTATAATGACAACTTGATCCAACTCATGCTCCCTTGAACTTTCTGTAAATTGGCTTCCATCCTGTGGAGTGGAGTTGCCCTTCATAATAACATTTTCAGAGGCACTATTTTCTACCTCAGTCCTTCTCCTCTTGGGCACATGAGATCTAACTAACTTTATAGTCACCTCATTAATCTCAAGAAAAAACCTTCTCTCTTGCCTGTTTGTTAGTGCCAAGTTCCTATCAACAAGAAATACAAAGTCCTTACCTGCTGCCAACAGTTCATCATCCGCATCCAACTCTCGTAACAAAGCATCCTTTTCTATCTCTTCCACAAACCCAAAGCCCTTGTCTAGTTTGACAATCACTGATTTTGCCATAGCAGAAAAATCCTGAAAAAAATCACATGAAAGCAAAAAGTTAATTTATCAACTAACCCAGCCGAAAAGAAATCTAATAACAACTAAGCAACACAAGCCGTGATTTTGAAGCCATGCATGCCTTGATTTGAAGACATAAAGGGCACCTCCTGGCTCCCTTTTGCTCGCTGATTCCCTCAAATCAGTTCCTCAAACCCGATGGTTTCTCTTTTTCAATCCAATGCAAGCTAATATAAAAATGGTTTGTAAAGAACGGGAGCAAATGGGATCAAATGATCACAGAACAGAGTAACATCACAATCTAATATAACAATAACTTTAATAAAATGGGGAGCAAATTGCATCAAAGATCACAAAAAGGAGAGATCACAAGAATTACAAATGCATTGGTTAGAAAAATATACTCCCACTGTAATTCTACCATATATTACCTTTGTCCTAAATAATGCTTCATCGTAACCTTACAGCAGCTCGAGGTAAGCAGCCATGGTTCCCTTGCCGTAAGTATGTGCTAGATTACTGATCGACATGTAAGGCACTCCGTAGGTATCCGTACGTTTCAAAGGGGAAAAAACCCCTTCCCGCCCACGCACCCCTTTTATACGGGGTTCAAAGGTGAACTCCCCTTGCCAGAACAATGGAGCTTCTACAGAAGGAGCTTCTGAGGGAGCCATTAATCCATGATTCATATGAGAACTCTGCTTTTTCCGATCCAATCTACTCGTATTGGCATCAAACGGCTTCAAAAATTGGATTGGACATGCATGAAATGAAGCCCCATCTTGCTCCGACAAGGGATATGTTTTCATATGTGGGCACCCATTTGGCATGGAGCCCAATTGAAGGTACATTCCCATGGCTCTATCCCAGCTTAGACTTTGGCTCTAGAAATCAACCCAGTAGATTCAAGCTTACCCATCCCAGTCTTCTAACTTAAACAGCCTACCCAATCTGCATCGTGGGTCTTCAAAAGAGCAATCTTGCTCTTTAATGTTTTCTGAACGATTTTCTGAAACAATGATCCCAACAACCCCTTCTAAATCTCTGACCGAGATTAAAGATTCAAGAGATCCTTTTTGGATCACATCAATTGTCTTGGCCTCAACATTAGAAAATTTCTCCTTTTCAGATGCATTACAACCTTGCTCTTTTGCTTCAATCTGGCGGCGAACAACTGCATCCATTTCGGCATAGACCTATTTCTTTGATGTTTAAACCTCCAATTCCAATCTGTGATGGATTTAAGACCTCTCTGGTAGCATCTACTTTTTCGACTTCTCTAGGAGTGTTCTTAATTTCTGCTGGGTGGAAAATAATCCTTGAATTCCCCTTGGCAACTGAATGTTCTAGGGCTTTGATTTCAACATGATCTCTGTCATTCTTAGATGCTACATGTTCCACCCACTTGTCTTTCTGGAAAAAATTTATCCCTTCGCAGACAGCCAAATTCGTGTACCTGCATCTGCATCTTAATCGGTCACGTAGCCGTCCTAGACGATTGATGTGCTGGCCCAAATCTCCAAGAAAAGTTTGCAACTTTGGGCCATTTGGCTTCTTAATCATAGCCATAATGCCATCGTGACTATGTATTGTGGCTTGTTCTTCATGCAAGGGAGCAATATTCTGCATTGGTACCGCGGCTTGAATCCCGACTGCCGCCTTTTCTGCATAAGATGTTTGTATCTGGCCATGATTTAGAGCTTCAAGGACCTTTGCAAAACATGTGGCATCCTTCTCTTTGGCTAAGAATACTAGAGCCATATAATCTTCACAACATTTCTGCTTGGCAATCAGTTTAGGATCTGCAATTTTGATCTCAGTTTGGATCTCTATGGCATCAAATTGTGGAGGCGTCCCTCCCTTGCCGATAGTCCCAACTGCTTCTAAGATTTTCCCTTTTCCTTGGGCAACGGCCTGACAGTCCTCTTCAGCAACCTCCTTCCGGCCATCAATATCTCTTCTGCCATCTGCACCAATATCTTCTGAGGCAATTTTCTTCTTTGGAAGCGGCATTAAAGAATGCTTGCTTTCTGATGCCCTCTTTGGTGGGGCTGCAAAATAGGTCCCTTCTTGCTCTTTTTGTTGCTCTTTCTTGACGGCTTGGTCAGCTGCAACTACAATGGGATACCTGGCTTCATGCAAAGAGGTAATTTCGGGAGTCTTCTTTCTTAATCCCTCTGATGGATCTACACTGGCATCAACAGCACCATCCTCACCATCAATGCCTGCCGAAATAGAGATGCAAGAAATTATTTTTGCTTTCACCTTGGCTAATTGAAATATCTTCAAGATTTTCTTCAATCTAGTAAGCCCTTTCTGCATTGATTTCTTCTTTCTAGATTTCCTGAATTGGGGAGGAGACTCCCCTACTTCGTCCTTCATCACTATATTCCTGGATCTTCACATTCGCTCTGATATCATCTTAAGTTGGGAACACGCTTCACACCGTAGCTTCATATAGACACAACTGCTACTAAAGCATACTCTTTGCCTACATGGATGCCACAGCATAGTATATAGTGAGTTGGAGGGTTGTATTTCCAATATGTCGCTGCTTGGGTGGCTCAGTACTTGCGGAGATCCTCTGCTACATATTCGGAACTCCAAATATTTCTAAAACTATATATTAGAATCTAGATGTCATGGATATCTTATGTTCTTGATTTCATTTTTTCTTTTTGTAGGGATGAGTAGAGCTTCTGCAAAGAAGTGGGATTGGAATTTCTGAGAAGCATGCAGGGGTTGGAAGAAACATAATATACATGAAGCCAAATAATGCACATGATTTTAGAGCAACAAAATCAGTGACAAAAAGAGATTGGACCTCCCAGGCATTAGCAGTTCGTGATCTTTGTGTGCACATTGTCCATTGCAAGCATTATGTGATTACGAAGTAAAGAAGAGTTAAAATGGTTGTCAGAAGACAAACAACACAAAATGTTGAGAACATGATTTTACTTATGCATCTGCCCATTCTAATATGTGCACAAAGCTTTCATTTTGTAGTTTACAGTACAGAAATGTTAGCCATCTACTAAAGCGCATGGGCAAGCTTCAAGCAAAGACCGACTGGCCAAAAGAATATGCAATTGGACTTGTAAGAGACTATTTTGATTTGAGCTCCAGACCACTCTACATTAAAGTCTTATTTTAACATATTACTTCTTTTGCAAACCTAGCAATATCTGGTCTAATGCTTGGAGTACTTCGGGAATTTCCATTTAAATCGATTCAAACATGGGAGGTGTGAATTATCTAATGGCCATTGCATTTTTACAATTGATAAGATAGATAGTATTGGTTGCTTGTGTGTTGATAAGGGAAATTGACATCGTGTATATGGGTTGGCCATCCTAGCAGGCTTAAAGGAACAATTGTGATAATGCAAAGTGCATGGCACAACCTTGCCTTTTTACACCACGAAAAGAGTCCAATACTATCAACAGGTTGTAAGATATCACCGGCCCTATATGCAAGGAATATAACCAAGGCAACAACAGACTACATTAGAGTAGACTAGTAACTGGTTTTTTTAAGCTCATAATCAGGTAGTCGGGCATGCACTGGACCTTGTGTTGCAAGACCTTCATGATATTGGGGACATGTCTTAAGATCCTGGCAAAGGTTGGTTTTGGAATCCAATATTCGACATGAGGAGCGACAAGTATAAACAAGTGTGGCAAATAATGTTTCGGCTAGATCAAATTCACTTTGAAGAATAACAAAATTAGATCAACATTTACCTTTTTGGCATGAGCAGAGGCCTCGTACCACCTCTGGAATGCTTTGGCAGCCATGCTATGGCATTAACTGACTGTAACAAATGGTTGCTTGAGCACCTCAAGGAGCACAATTGGCTAGAAGCTTAAAGAGCAAAATTGTAGGTCAAAATGCAATTTAAATGGAAAACCTAAGCTTAGAACTTTTAGGGTTCTAGGAATCTGAGGATATTTGAATCAAGGTTTGGCATATATTCTCAATGAAGTTGCAAGGTGCAAATATGGGTTGCGGCACTTTGTCAAGAGAATGGAAAAAAAATTTTAGAGACTTTTACTATGCGCCTATGACACATGACAAATTGCACTATAAAGCAATTTGATTTGCATCACGTTACCTAATATTTTCAGATAATTAATTAAATTGGTCTTATTTGGAGCATTAAGCACACTACACATTTTGTGACGATTCTTACCATGTACCTGCAGCAATTTTTACTAGGATAGGTTAGCTTTAGCCATTGTGTGAATCATGGATGCCATCAATGTTTTGCAAGCATTTCAATAAACGTTTGATGCTAATATAGCTTAATAGATGATTTTGACAAAAAAAATGCACTAACATTTGGTACCTCATCCTGGCATGACTTTCACGGTACGCCTGGAGCTTGGTTTATAGAATTCTAAGGAACCCTGTAACCTAATCTGAAAATTCACACTATACTTTAGAAATAGCAGGAAAGTCTCTTGCTAAAAATAACAACTTTTCTGATTACTTCCAATTGGAATGGAGTGCGGGTATGTAGCTAGTAGGCTGAACTAGCTCCACCAGGCAGTGTGTTGATTATGCTTGAAAAAAATCCCAAACCAAGGCATGGAGCAAATTGCACATTGTGGTATTGATGATAGTGGGTTCCTTTTTGTTCATGATTTTAGCTGATCATAAGATGCTCATAACTCAACTTTCATTTTCTAACTAATTACTTATCAAAGCAATTTAACTTGTTGCCTAGACTCTTGTTTTTTCCCATTACTCGAAGGTACCTTTTGGGTCCCAAATTTACATGATTATTCTAGTTAGTATCATATCAGAGATTTGGTCAGTGCTCAATAAGTCCACAATTTTTACGTCCCCTACATCTATACAATTCCCATATCATAGAGATACAGGAAACTCTCATCCCAGCATCAGCAACGCCAACACAAGGCCCTCCATATAACTCGAGCCCGTTCATCGCCCAATATTCCTTTCCGTCGATCCACTTTTAAGCATAAGTAGATATGAGACCATGACAAAACATGAGAAATACATAACCATCTCGAAGGGTGGAATCGCCATCACGCTGTATTACATCAGATATACATACATCACAATCATGAAGAATGACGGTCTAGGCCACAAGAGGTCAATCAAACAGAGGTATAACAATGGCAAAAGCTAGCATAGAAACAATGGCAAGGGTAGTGCATTCCTTCCTTTGCTCCTATGCATCGACTGGACCTCACTAAGATGACGCGTCACCTGAGAAATGTCAAGCCTATACTTTGCTTACATGTAATGACAAGCTACATGGCCAAGCTCACAACGATCTACTGGTAGCAATTTATACCAAGAGGTCAACTGCAACCAGACAAGTCCCTTTTATCAATCACTCGAACCCTTTTGCACACAACCAGATGGGCTCCTATGCACTGGCCGAATACTAATGGATTCTACATAAGGCTTCTAGGTCTCTACCCCCTTCCCCAAACACAAGAGATACATGCTACAAAGTACAGCCATGTTCACCCTTACATAAAAGAAATAAAACAAAAGTTCTAATGTAAACTAGTAACGGGTGCCCGACGTTGCCAGGCATAAGTACGTTCATCTATGAACTACAATGTGCTACACTGGGGTTTTTGTTGTTTATAATTGAGTTGCAAGTTTGGCTTGAATAAATGAAATGATGATAAGTGGAATAATAATGCCAGACTTGCTCCCTAATCTTATCGTGTTAGTTCTGAGAGCACAATACATGAATAATGTTACACTGGCGTTCCTAATTTCATTAGTTTTGTAGCAATGATTTGTTAAATGCTTCATAAATCTACATTCTACGAATCTAAACATATGAATTGCGTTTGTATATTCCCTCCCCTGAAACACACAGGGACAACCACCAAAAGCTCGACAACAGAACAACTAAAACCTTTAACCTCAAGCCTATTCATTCCACGACAACCTTCCTTTGAGCAACATTTCAAGGTTCAGTTATATTTTTTTTGGTGAAAAGGGTTAAATACCCATGCAAATAGTGCATTTTATTGGTTGGAAAATCCCCGTTCAATTAGTGTTAGAGCCTGAACTCTAACCTTGCAAGAAGGATGAAAAACCCAACAATCCAAGCTCAATCTATCAGATCAAGGCAATGCACAACACAAAGACTCATCATCTCCATAGCTAGATCAATGAAAATACTCTCTCCCCATACACCGTCCCTCTGTTCTTCTCTCTCTCTGCTCAGATAATACTCTCATGATCATCCCACAATGCATACGTGCAAATATCCTGCACGCGTGCATGCACGTATATCACTCCATATACGGTATACGGTCTCCTATAGTGGTGAGTGGTGTGGTGAGTGGTGATGAGTGTGGTGAGTGATGACCACCCCAACAGTGGCGACCACAGTGGGAAAATGTGCCACTCCGTGGCGGAGAACCCACAACAACAAAAGTACTAATATGGTCCTTGGGACATGTCCCCAAATGACACATTTACATGTATGTTTAGAAAGAAAATACCCTCCTCAAATCCAAATGACATACAAACAAACTGGTCTAAAATGACAATGACGAAACAGCGCCTTTGTAACTTTGGCAAACTTTGAAAACTGATATCTTGAGTTCCAGAACTCTGTTTGACCTGCACCATAGCTCGTTGGATTCGTATCGCCGAAACGCATCTTTTGATGTAGGATAGATGAAGTATTATTGAACTGTCACCATCTGTTTTTACAGAAAAACGACCTGCTGTAACTCAAAAAGTCTCCACAAATTCTCTGTAATTGGAGCTATGCCCAATCTGAATCCTTTAGAAAAGCACTTCTCTTTCAAAATAAGGCCTGAGATCCTTGCCATTTCTGGGATTAGGCAACAATTCCCCTTCTGGAGTCATCAAGTAGAAAGCCCCACCTGGTACCTCTTTATCAATCAGAAATGGGCCTTCCCATGGGCTTTGAAATTTAGATAGATGCTGCTTAGTGGTCCTGCACAACACCAATTGACCTTCCTCAAATGGATTGACAACCTGTAACTTGTCTTTGATAAGTTTTACTTTCTGTTTATGCCTCATATTGAAGTCTGCTGCTTCTTGTCTCATCTCTTGCAATTGCAGCAAATCATCCATCCTATTATGCACTTGATTTGGAGTTGGAACTTCTCCCAAATTCTCATAATAAGGTAGCTCCACAAATGAACATAAAGGAATGTCCAAATGAATAGGCATCACAAACTTGCACTCCATAAACCAATTCAAATGGTGTAAACTCGTGAGCCAACTTGTAAGTACAAACCGAAACTCCATAAGGCACCTCATTAAGGCTTCATGCCAATTTCTTTTGATTATCCTTCACCGCTTTGGCCAAGATAGCTTCAAAATTTTATTAATAGACTCAAATTTGTCCATTTCCCTCGTGGATAATAAGCGTAAGCTTGCACATGTTGAACACCAATCTTTTCTCGTTAACCGAGCTACCACTTTCCCATGAAATGAGTTCCCGATCGATAAAAAGGATGGCTGGAACACCAAATCGAAAATCAAATTGTGATAAAGAAAGCTTATTTGTGGTATTTTCTCTCAGAGCATGCTTTGGTTGGAATTGCTTCTACCCACTTCAGAAAACGCACATGTGGCTGCCAATATATACTTATGACCTTTGGAAGATGGAGGATTGATAGGCCCAATGTAATCCAATCCCCACATATGAAATGGACCAACACTCAAAATAGGATGGAATGGCATATTATTGTGGCCTGTTAATTGTTTATGCTTTGACACTTCTCACATTTGCTAACAAAATCTCTAGTATCCTTGTAAAGAGTTGGCCAATAATATCCCCAATGAAGGATCTTCCTAGCTATGGTTCTGGCTGCAAATGCCCCCGATCGTCATGTGCTTGCTGCAACAAATCATGAGTTTGTTGACCAGCAACACACCTTAATAAGAGACCTTCCATAGTCCTCTTTATAAAGAATAGCTTCATGCACCACATAACCAGCTGCTTGTACTCTAAGAGCATGCTTTTTGTTGCTTTGAAAATGATGAAGGATAAGTCCTGATCTTGTAAATACCAGATATATTGGCATACCAAAGATCCACGGTCTCAATGAACCCTTGTAATAATTGCTATCCCGAAATGCTACTTGCTTGGTCTGTTTCCTCTTCTATTTCAAAGACCACTACTCAAATAGGCACTTGGATTATGAGCTCCTTGAGCCATCTTAACATACTTCAACTCAAATTTTGTATGATAAGAGCCCATCTTGTAAACTTAGGATCTTGGACAGCCTTTGTTGTAAATGCATGGCAACGGTTCACATCCATATGAATGTAAACATACCGTACATTTGCTGAATTCCATTGTGAAGGAAGAAGATAATGTCTAAATTTGTTCAAGGCCCACTTCAATGCTAACCCAAGATGCTCCACATGAGTCCATTTCTCGCTCTTGTGGAGTTAACACCCTAGCATAGTAATTCACATCATAATGCTTTTGCTTGATTTTTCCGACATAGTGTGACAGCCAAAGCTTGCTCCCAAACCGTAAAGAATAAATGAAATGGCTCACTCATTCTTGGAGGAATCAGCAAAGTTCTCTTTCAATTGTCCAAGGCACCATTCAAATGCTTCTTGAGCGCCCTCCTTCCATCTAAAATTCTGCCCTTGCTTCATACAATCCACAAGTGGTGGGTTATTTTAGCAAAATTGTGCAAATACCTCCTACTAAAACCGAGTTTGCCATATAAGCTTCTCACTTGGGATACATTTGTAGGTGGTTTCACCTTCTCCAAGGCTGCAATCTTACCATGATCCACTTGTAACCCATTTTCTGAAACATAATTGCCCAATAGTTTTCCTCCTCTAGTGAAGAAAATACACTTAGCAGGATTCAAACTTATGCCATACAATCGCATCTTTCAAGAACTTTTCTAAGATGATCCAAGTGATCCCTTCTTATATTCAAAACACCGTTAAGTCATCTATAAAGACTCTCAAAAGTCTAAAATATCATGAAAGCATATGTCATAGCTCATTTGAAATGTAGCCGGAGCATTTGTGAGGCCAAAAGGTAATACCTTATAAGCATAGATGCCAAAAGGTGTTCTAAAAGCCGCCATTGCTTGATGTGGTGGATAGATTTGGATCTGATTATATCCCCGAAGTAACCATCCAAGAAAGAATAAACCTGATTTCTGCAACAATATCCAACAAGGTGTCTATGAATGGTGTAGAAAAATGATCTCTTTTGGTAGCTTTGTTGAGATCCCCTCAGAATCAATGCATACTCGATTGAGTATTTGGCTTTCTCCAACTGGTACAATAGAACTGATCCAATCTGAATTTGGCACCGGTACAATAAATCCCGCCTCAAAAGCTTCATGACTTCAACCTTTACTTGCTCCTCTATGGTTGGACTCATTCGCCTTTGAGCTTGTTGGACCTGTTTTGATCCTTGTTTCAAATCAATGGTATGCACCACAACCTCCTCGTGGAATGCCTTTCAATTCTTTGTAATTTCTTGCCAAAACATCCCTGATTCTCTTAATAAAGATATCAAATCGCTGCTTCCTCCTCTTGAGTAAGATCTCCTCCAATAGTAACCCATTCTTCTTGATTTCCTTGAGAATTATTGATGTTCTTGACCAATGTGGTGGATCGTAATGAAGGTGGTGAGTGTGGTGATGAATGTGGTGAATGTGGTGATTGTGGTGAATGTGGTGACAGATGAATGTAGTGCATGTGATGATTGTGGTGACTGTAATGGATGTGGTGGATGTGATGATTGTGATGAATTTGGTGCATGTGGTGACTGTAATGACTGTGGTGAATATGGACTGATCTGATTTACCTCATCCTCCGTAATGTGCGATGCCACCAAGCCGCTTGTACTTATATAGTGAGCTGATTTCGCTTACCCCATCCATGCTTGATGTCAAAATCAGCATCTCTACTTGATCTTGATCAATTCCTTGCTGGAATAAAGTCTCCCCAATGGGTCTTTGAATGGACTCTTCCTGCATGTTCACAATGTCAAGATATATGTGATATCGAGACCACCATCTTGCTAGACGTCAGAAGCGGTGACTCGGCAAGACGGCAAGACAAGCAGTCTTTGAAAGTGCCGAATCAATGTAGTCAAGACCTTTATCAAGATCGAGCACCGACCTAACTAAGTAACTGGCAAGTATTAGTAGGCGGTGGGTGAACGGCTAATACTATTCTTAGTATCACCGCTGTGTTTATATCATTGTACGTCATGTATTGAGAACATTGAATACAATTCCATTTTGCCTTTGTTTTGGGAGCTTGCGCTTTCTCGATATTGGTGTGCATCCCCTCTCTCCCTTTCTTGGTGCAACCTTGACATGGTATCAGAGCACTAGGTGTCTTTGAGATTGATTCAAGATCAACACAAAGAATGGAGAAGGATGCAAGCTACAACCAGATTACCTTCCCCCGGCGGTCATGCGATTCAAATCTTTGATCGCACGTGTTTCCAAAGAATGGAAAAGCGGAATGATCTTCATTCTCAAGGATGAAGGAGTTTGGGGAATTGTCAATAGCCAAGAACCTGCACCGGATGCCAAGAATATTGCTGATTTGCATGCTTGGCAGCGCCGAGATGACCAGGCAATGGCATATATCGGGCTTTCCTTAGCTGACTCTATCCTTGATGAGTTCCAGCAAGAGAATAGTCACGATTTGTGGCATGCTCTCATTGAGAAGCATGACCAAAAGACCCACATGATTGGGAATTTGCATGCTGAGGCAGCGAATATGTATTGGGAAGAGACCGAGAGTCTTGACCAAGACTGCATGAAGCACGCCTTCCAACAGATTGAAGCTTTTGGAGAAGAGCATCAGATCTCACAATCGATGCAACTATTTTTCTTCCTCAGGTCACTACCTAATGCATTTGATTCTTTTTGCAGCAGCTTCATGCAAGACAAAGAAATATGGACTTCCATCAAGCAATCACTTCTATTAAGGAGGAGATCATGATGAGGCAGATGCGCGTAAAAGATGATCATGCCACTCTCTTTACAGCAGGGCATTCACATACTCAATCTACCTTAAATGGGGATGAGCACGATGAGGAGGAGAAGCACATTGGCAGCAGATTATCTCTTCCTATTAAGCATGAAGTAGTGGATTTAGATCCTTCTACTTTCTCGATATCGACGATGCAAGAAGACCCAATAAATGGATGCCAATTTCTCGATATTCCAAAGACCTTCCAAGCAAGGATTAATAGATACCCTCAGCCATTGAGCTAGGATATCTTGATGTGGCCTTCCTCTCCCCATTTTCGTGCAATGTAGCAACACTTCATCAAGTGGCATTCATTTCTGATACTTTGGCGGCGTATGCAAGGAGGCACTCGTGTTCTAACACTGATCAACTCTGATTTTTCTGTTCGGATTACACGTAAACTTCCAAAGACTTACAAAGACTTCCAACACTTCCAAAGACTGTTATGGAACTCAACTCAATTCTATTTCTAGATCAAGGAGGAGATCTTAATATATTTGATCGTGAAGGAGTTGCAAATGCATCATATACGATCATGATTCCAAAGTAAGGAGGAGCAGTTGACTCTTTACTTCTAGCAACACTTGATCAAGGTCAAACGGAGGTACTAAGGTTTGATTTCCATGGAGAATTTTGACCTAGCATTATTGGAGTAGCTACATTTATGGTTATTGAATCCATAAGTCTTAACGAAGTAATCATATTTGATGCTTCTATTGCCTATATCGAGGCTATGCATGGAAATAATTTTCATGTTCTTCTTGGCAAAACAATTATGGATATCAAAGACAAACTCTATCGACATACTGTTCCTGATACAGTGGTTGATCAGCAGATCTACTTACCTATCAGAGAGAATAGAGCTGATCTCTTCATGCAAACTTGGTTTTTGAGCTTTTCAGATGACCCTGATTAAGTGGCCGTCTTGACCAAGATTCAGACCTTATCTCTAGGAGGAGGAGGCTGAGCATGGAGATGGCGATCTCTCATCAAGGAGGAGTGTCGAGATATATGTGATATCGAGACCACCATCTTGCTAGATCGCAGAGGCGAAAGGACTCTAAGACTCAAAGACAAGTCCGGAAAGTGCCGAATGAACAGAGTCACCTTATCAAGATCGAAAGCACCTAATCCAACTAAGTAACGGCTGTTATTAGTAGGCGGTGGGTGAACGGCTAATACTATTCTTAGTATCACCGTTGTGTTTATATCATTGTACGTCATGTATTGAGAACATTGAATACAATTCCATTTTGCCTTTGTTTTGGGAGCTTGCGCTCTCGGATATTGGTGTGCATCCCCTTCTCTCCCTTTCTTGGTGCAACCTTGACACACAAGAGTCTCTTGTAACTCATCTTCACCAATACTCTCAAGTCTTTGGATATACTTATCGGCAACTTGCTGCTGTAAATGACATATTTCTGAAATTTGGGTACCTTTTAACCACTTGTACAAAGTCTTATCTTCCTTGTCACCCACTTCCAAGACATGAAAACAACTAAGACCTTGCTGCCCGGACACCATAGCATTCTCTTTATCGATTTCTAACTGCGGGCTGTTGCAAAGAAAGGTACCTTTTGCTGATTTCAGAGGATGATCTATAGTAACCTTGTGTTCCCCTTGAAAGATGTTCATTTCACGTTTCCTCCATGAAGTCTCAGCTTGTACGGCATCTAACCATGTACGACTCAACAACAAAGTATAAGTTTCAGCATGCACACTCTCTGGAAATTTCAAAACCATGAAATCCAAGATTGCTTCCACCTCATAAACCTTGCATAAAACATTTCGTATGACCCCCATAGGCTGCATGTTGCCCTGCTATGGCAACATGGCAAAGTGCCAGCAAATCTTATTTATGATGCAGGGAAAAGAAGATACTATGTTGAAGAACCAAGTGAAGACATTGAACTGGAATCAAGGTCACACATTAAGATGATCTAGGCATCTAGAAGTTTGGAAGACCCCTATGAAGTTGCAAGCTATTAAAGTGGTATCTTTTCTCTTTCATATTGTCATTTCTATTCCCTTACCTCACACTCCACATCTCCAACATTCCATCACCCCATACTATCGTACATCTCACACATAGCCTTTTGTTCCATAGTTGACCTACCACTACCTAAGGCACATTTTCAAAGTTGTTACACCAAAAGGATTGCCTAAGCATCAAGTTCTACATCATCTTTTTTCATCATATCATTCCATTATCACACACTCCACACCATGTGGCTGAAAAAAAAAGGGGGCATTTTATGCTAGCCAAAATACAAAAAAAGGGAAAGGAAAAACTAAACACGAGTTTGCCTAGTCACCACCTCCAAGTGACATGGCATGATGACTAGATACATATGTCATCACTTACAAAGCCACATTGGTCCACTCATCATTTGCCACTTCCATAGGTCATTCACCAAGTTGCCACCTAAGCAACAAGTGTCCACATCACCACATCACTCCATACCATTACATCACTCAACATCATTACATCATTCCACATCATCACATCACCTTGCATAATCAAATGATGACTAGGCAAATGTTGACCAAACCCAAAAAGTTGGTCAACCATAAGATTGAAATGATTGATAAATGTGCCTATTAGCCTTGTTCTTCCTCCTTGCCACCTCACCAAATCCCATGTCTAATGCCTACTCACCCCATTCATTTTTCCCACAAAAATCAAAGTATTGCATTTGAAAGTTTGATGATACCACCTGATAGCCCTCATGAAGTCATGCCAGCTGGCACAAAAAATTTTGAAAAAAGAGTGTGTATTGATCTTCTAAATGGCCTTCTTGGGAAACGCGCTTCATTTAAAAAAAAATGGCAAAACCTACCTACATCTACCCCCATCTATCTACCCTCTCATCCTCTCCAAGTGGCGTCCCCGGCATGCCAAGTCGAAACACGAGCCGAAGCCAAGGTGGGAGAAGACCACGTAATCAAGAGAGATGAAAATAGATCTCTATTTATACCTTGGCCTATTTTTTGATTCTTGCCTGTGGGATAATTGCTCTCAAGAAAACTCCGAACCCTAAAACTTAACTTGCCAAGAACTGGTTTTTTCTTCGATCAAACTGAACAATCATTGCAAAGAGCCAACCATTTCGTCCCCGCTACATCCAAAGAAGTACCTAAACCAACCAAAAACATGGCCAAGATCCCGAATTTGCCAAGATCCGGCCGGAAACAGAGTTTTTTTAAAAGGGATTCATTCGATGGAGAAATTGTGGGCTTTTTGGCGCCGATTCAAAGATCGGCACTAAGTGTGAAGTCGGAATTGATGCTGAGAGTTCCTCCTGCCTTAAGAGATCTATTCTGAGGCATATTATGATTGATTTGTATCCAAAAATTCTCGATTTGTGTGTTTCAGAGATGTCCTGTTGATTGATCACCTTGATCATTGACATGATATCAATTGTGATGACTGTGATTCCAGTTTAATGAAAATCTGAACTTGGAAAATATCATTTGATGCATTTGTGTTTGAGTTAACTCTAGAAATGGGAAGAAAAAGCCATGCCTCTGCATCTGGTTTGCATGCAGAACTCTAGCTGCATTAGTACAATCATTTAGGAAAGGAAAATCTACAAAAAAAGGGAAGAAAGATCAACCTGTAGATGTTTTACAGTCTGTCTTGTTTTTCATGAACATCAGATGCTCAGATGTGCTTCTCAAATTACAGACTGAAATTTTGACCTTGAAAATAGCATGCTCTTATTGTGCAGGCCTCGTGCTTACTGTCCGAGTTTAGTTGGATAAAAAATTCATCACCATTCTCATTTGGCAAAATTTAATGCACTGTCCAGTCCATTGACCAATTTCTGACTTAGTCAAGAATCATTATTTCTCATCAACCGTGAAGATTCTTTGCATAGACTTCCTACAACACTTACTTCAGATATCATTGTGGCATGCTATGCCTGTTTGGGTTCAAAATGACGAGTACATTGATCTCTGTGCCTGTCAGAATAAGACTAGTTTTTTTTGCTTTAGGGAAACTAGTGAAATCTTGTTTTCTGGAAGTTTGAGAACAGATATTTCAGCACAGAGTGATCACCTCAAGTGATCTGGAGGTCCTAGACCAAGATTAGTGCTTCTTTGACCTGAGGTTGGTGGTTTAGCCAGGTTTGCCATCAACACTGCACCTTCATTTGATTGAATGCTTTGAGCATCATAGTTGTCGGTTCCATCATTTTCAATCCAACTTGAAGCATTATGTGGTAAGGCATTACATTCACTCCACTGCTGGTATCTATGTTGGCCTCTTTGATTAGATATCCATTAATACTCACATCACAAAGAAATGACCCTGGATCCTTGGATTGCCGGGCTGGTGGCTCCATTCTCCTCTTGTCTCAGATCATTTGATATAATTTGTTGGACCGGAAATTTCTCTCATTTTGTTCTTTCCCCTAACTCTTGCAACAAATTTGGAGAATAATGCATCAATTGATCAAGAGTAAGTGTAACTTTAGTGGCCAAAACTTGGCTGATCACATCATCTTCATTTTGAATTTCTCATCCACCATAGAAGGCATCACTATGGGCTGATTTTCTTCTATAGACTGAAACTGCTCGTGGGCAAGACATTGAATTGCACCTTCTTAGGTGCTAACACCTTCAAAGCTTGTTCCTTCAAAGCCTTTTGAAAAGAGGTCTTAGTCTTCTCCGCTAATTGGCACTACTCTTGGTTCTTGAACCACCTTTTGTGATCTTGTAACTGCATTTACTTCTCCAATCTCTTCTTCTTGCTGAAATGGGTCATGCTCCACCTCAACAAATCCACAATTTATTACTGATTTTGCCTTCTCTTGCTTCTTAAGCTCCTCAATAAGAGCCTTAACTTGAGGATTATCAATGTACTTTGCATCTTGAATGCGAACATCATTATTAGGAAGAGGTACCGATTCAAACACTTGCTGCTTTGGTGGATACTTGTTGGTTGCCCATTCTGGTTTCCCATGGATTTTCTAACAAGTAGTCTCATCATGCTTGAATTTATCACATAGCCTTACTTGGATACCATCCCTGTTTTGGCTGCACCATTTGTGTGGAACCCATTGGAGCTTGTTGAGCAATTGGAGCTTGTGGCATCATTGGAACTTGTGGTATAATAGGTGCCGCTTGCATTGGTTGAATAGGAATAGGTGGTGCTTGTTGCATAACAAAGAAATACCGGATTGGCCCTCTCAAAGAATCTCTTCTCCTACATTCTTGATCATTATGACCTTTTATTTGGCATCTCGAAAGCAGAATTTCAGCAATCTACATGTAGTATCAGAATGTCCAATAGACCCACAATACTCACAAGTAATAAATTGCACCTCCCTTGACTTCTCAACAATTGTAAGCTTAGAAATCTTGGCTGCAATATCCTCTGTTTTAAGCTCGAGCAGCAAACTTCATGAATGTATCCCAGCCTTATCTTCACCTTGAGAGCATACTTTTGTGCCTCTAGCAATGTTGTAGGTGTTTTAGCCTTCACCTTATGAGCAATAGCTCGTTTCAGCCCTTCACATACCATTGGATATCCATTTCATCACTCCTTGCAATCTTTGAGAACCGCGAATGTACCTCCTACGATTATACTCTCTAATTGATTCATCTTCCTTTTGTGTGAAATTGGTCCACCTTTCCATAGTCTTATCCTTACCATGAACTTCTTGATAATTAGCAATGAAAGCTTCCTTTTAATTCCTGATATGTCATGATATCCGGCTGAGTTTGTGCCCATTCCTCCAATCAATCTTGCAATGAACTATGAAACCAAAGCAAATAATCACCAAATGTAGGTAACTTACATTGCCGTAATACCTCTCAAACTTCACAATATGCTTCAAAGGATCCCGATCTACCGGATCATCAAACTTTGGAATCCCCATTGTCCTAAAACCCCATACCATAGGTGGTAACACAGCCATCTCTCAGCCTCTTCTTGGGTTTCTTGAAATTGAAAAAACGAAATGGAATCTCCTTCAATTTGAAAACGAAATTTGATTACCTTCTAGATCCAGAATGGAATCGAACCTCCCGATCCGAGAATTAGACCCCGGATCTGCTCCCAAATCTGAAAACGAAATTGAATCTTGATGCAATTTTGAGCCCAAAGATTGACTCACCGGTCCCCTTCTTGTTACGATGGAGCTTGGTGGGATATCCTTTTTACTTCTCTTGGGCATAAAACTATGCTCCCTTGTCAAATTCTACCCCACAAATCAATTCTTTAAAAATCCCTTCACCCAAGAAATTGCTCCTTCCTCAATGGTGTCGTTTTTACCGACGATCACCAAGAACAATGGTAACAACTCCTTTTTCAATGGAAATTCTTGCCGATCCATGGTCTGTCGAGCAATGTGGTCACCAAATTGTTAGAGCTGAACTCTAACCTTGCAAGAAGGATGAAAACCCAACAATCCAAGCTCAATCTATCGGATCAAGGCAATGCACAACACAAAGAATCATCATCTCCATAGCTAGATCAATGAAAATACTCTCTCCCCATACACCGTCCCTCTGTTCTTCTCTCTCTCTGCTCAGATAATACTCTCATGATCATCCCACAATGCATACGTGCAAATATCCTGCACGCGTGCATGCACGTATATCACTCCATATACGGTATACGGTCTCCTATAGTGGTGAGTGGTGAGTGTGGTGACGAGTGTGGTGAGTGGTGATGAGTGTGGTGAGTGATGACCACCCCAACAATTAGAAGCTTTGTGCTCAATTTATTATAGCTTACATAGTTGTACAGAGGCCTCAGAGGAAGTTCCAAATGGTAGAGGAGCAAATCTTTGTCCATATTAACCCATGAGCAAATATTTGTCAATATTAATCCATCTAATTTCTCATGTTTCACCTATTTTTTCAAATTACAATCTAATCACAATCATGTTGCAATGAGCCAGATTGATTGAACAATACAACAAACAGTTGTGATGCATATTCCTAGTTGCACAAATAGCCTAGAACCTGAGCAAGGTTATGATGCAAGTATGTTTAGCTAAGGCAACGATGCTGTGAATAAGACAATGGTAAGACAATGGATGAGAAATGCACACTTAAAGCACCCCTAGTTGGAAAATAGTAAGTCTTTTTCTTTCCCTCAAACATTTTGGCCAGTTAAGCATTTTGTGAGCTTGTCTCAAAGTTATTAGCTGGACTTGGCACTCCAGCTGCCATAGGGGTTAGGTGGCATTGGAGGGTTGTTATGAAGAGCTAAACAACAGCATGTTTGGAGCGGCAATGGAATAATCTGGTCTCTCAGATCCTTTTGCTAGAAGCTTCTTTGTTTGGCAATGGTTTTACCTAAAGCGAGAAGATTGTCTTTTGTGGGGTCTGTAGTATCATGAACATCCATTAAAGCTTATGGGGGCCAAAGCTATTGGTGAAGACCCTATCGAATAGGGGGCAACAGGCATGTCAAGAGAGGAAATAGATGGGCTGTAGCTAAAGTATATGTATCTTACAACAGCCAATTGTTATAAGTGTTCAAAATTATTAAAAAATATCTAAATACCTAGGATGAGATATGACAGCATGACAACTACAACAATCAAACATCGTCATTTTATATATTGGCGAGGCCTTCTCCCAGCCATCTGTTTGTTTGAGCTTAGTAGCCTTGTGTTTCTTAGCATAGGTCTCAACTTCGCATTCCATTTTGCTTCCAATGTTGCGTCGGCCTGGGTATCCTACTCCAGCAGCTGCAATGGTTATTGAATCATTCATCGGGACAAAAAGACCATGAAGTGAACTTGGGCCTCCAAATTTTAATGCAGCTCATATATCTTTTCACATCTTCTGGAATAACAGCGGGCTCATGCTCCCACTTAAAACCACCACGTGTTCAACGTCTTTTACACCAAGAGTAGCATCATGAGAACCATGTACACGGTGTTCACATTGTTTGGGAAAGCATATCTAATTAAAGTGGTTTTCTAGGAATGCCATGAGTTGACAACATAAGGCCAACCAGAAATGAAGCATAAGTTAATAATTCTAATGTTATAGACATTTACCATCGCTGGCTTGTCCTTCACCGACTTGGCCTCCTCAGCAGCAAGAATGACATCTTGCCATCAATAGAGATATGGTTATGATCCTACAGTGCAATGAGCTTTCAATGCCCCGCAAGTTGATGCAGCTTCATTTGAGATCCCTTCCATGATCCATCACCAAGAATGCAATAACTAAAATCAAAACAATTTCTTCCAATAGCAGACACCTAACCAGTGTCCCAGCCAAGAGATTAAAATCAAGCTTGAACATCTCCAGTAAATGGCAGCTCATTTGAGACCCCTTCCATGTTGATCACCAAGAATGCAATAACTGCAAAAAAGATTGTAAGAGGGATTATAGACAATACATTCACATTTTAATCACACAATTAAAAGTAAGCATTCCTAAAATTTGTGTTCAATCCATGAGGTAATGTTAACTTATACTAAAGTAGTGTATGGTGCTTTTTCATAACAATTACAAAAGCATTCTATAGGTTCTTTAACTCATCTAGCAAATTGCTTCGTTAAATACTGTCATATGATTGGTATGTCTTGCTAGATACAACTGCATCGTAATTGCAAAATAAGGAACATGCTATATTTTGAGAGGCAAGCTTGCAAATGCAAAGGAAAAAATAGAATATCAACAATGAGGAAGGAGCATTACCTAATAAATGAAGATGAAGTAGATCGAAGTGGTTAAGAATCAGTCATCAAATGCAAATGCAGTATTAGAGCATTAGATAGAGGTGCTAATCTATGCACATTCAAATTACCTGCAAGCCAAAAAGCAACACCTAAATGTATATTCTACATTAACTAAGACTTCAAAAAGCAATCTGTTTCAAGACCTTGAGTGAAAAGCACAAAGAACTCATGTACAAAAAGCACTTGCTTCCAAATTATTGGATTCTGGTCCAGTCAAAGGGCCAATATCATGTCCATAAAACATTCTATAACTCCTTGTGATATAGCTTTAATGTATTCCAAACTCGTCGTCAGATCTCTTTAAGTATGTAGGCATGGCCACCATAGCGAGGTTGCAAATCCAGATCAACTTATCTTGTTCCTTCAATTGGATCTGCATGAATCCACTTGTGGAACCTCCAAATCGGTAAAATGTAAAGATTCAAGCATCAGAAGACGCATTTACATTTATCAAGAACTCCCTTAAATAAATAAACCTTGTCTGTCCTACATTAGGAAAAACGAAATTTTTCGGTTGCAAGCTAGGAAAAATATGATTGCAAGTTAAACCTCCAATATTTTCAAGACAAACTTCCAGTATTGCATGGTATATTTAAGATGTATAAGCAATTCGCTTGGTGTCAGTCCTTCACAAAGCATCGCAAAAACAACCAGACTACATGTCCAAAGCATGTGCTAATTCACAGGAAAGTGCTGTACACAGAATCAAATAACTATTCAAATACATGACATGTAAAAGAGCATTCGTACATGCTAATTTGCTTGCCTTTGCAGCTTGTCCTTAGTTAACATGGATCAAATGAACATCCCATATAATAGATTGCAATATGCAAAATCAACCAAGCAACAGATATGCATTCTGCTTCTTTCAAATAACATGTATGTGCTTCATCTCCATCATAACTTGTATAAGTCGTATTTAATTAAAGTGGGACTCATTCCATTCCCACTTTTTTTCGGAACTCTGTTATTTTACACAAAAAGGAGCACCCCGACCCGAAAACTGTCCTTAATTCGAATTTTTGTCTGTTACTGTGCATCCAAGCTTTCTCCCAGTTATCTCATATAGCGAGTCGAGTCCCTGCTTTGGGGCTTATTTGTCATTCAAAATAAGAGTTTTTCACGTGAGGGTGAATTCCTTTACCAAGACATTTTGGCTCTATTTTCTTAGGTGGGTAGACAAGAGATCACAAATTCCAACAAAAATGAAGCAAATTGTTTACTTAATCACCAAAAAATACTAGTTTTGAGATACCTTATATTTACAAGAAATTTATCGCGGCGGCCAAGGCCGCCGCGAACATTTCTCTTTCCCACAACGTGTAAACAGAGAAGCAAATCACTCCTCCTAATCCTCTCATGTATATTGCATCAACATACAGGAGAACCTGCACTTTATGCCCTTCCTATTTATCCTAATCCTCTCACTTATATTGCAACAACATTGGACATGCAAGAGTTGAACCTGCACTTTATGACCCTGTGTTCTAGCACCTGAACAATAGAAAAGTGCTGAGTCTCATGACAATAAGATCTCACATAATATCATCACACATTTTTGAACATTCCTTTTTACACACTTTGGAATCTACAAATAGTCAATATTTGTTTTGGAAGATAAGTAGACATATCTTTTTACAAATGCTACTCCAACACCTAAGAGGCAAAAAGGCCTCGCAAATCGTGCTAAGAGAAGAATACATTGTTTGGCACATTGATTCCAATGGGTATGTTCCATCCGTTGTAGCTCGCCATAGAAGCGTGTCCGCAATGGAATAAAGCTATTATTATCAAAAACACATACAATGGCTACATTACCTCGGATCCAAATCTCATTTGCTTCATTTATATCAAACAATATGCTAAAGGCCGATAGAGCACCGGTGGCTTCATTATGTTTAGACCATAATCCGGATATTATCAATCATAGCTTTCCCGAATCATATATGTACGTAAGCATCGCGAAATGCTTGGTTCATCGCTTTTTGCCTTGATTGAAGCATAGATGTAGTTACATGTCAATCCTAAGAAGTGTCTCATATTTTCATTCCCGCCAACGACAACCGGATTGACTTTCAAAGCATCTTATACTTGTGTAAATAACATGAATTAATAAAAGGAAACATTTCATCGATAACACATTGCAACCACTAATGTTTTGCAACCCATTGGAAACGAATACATCTCTTTTTATCAAGAAATAGAAGTAGAACGAACCCCTAGACATGTAAAGCATAGTTATTTGATGGACCGGTTCTCAGGTATGAAGGAATTTAAACATCAACATCTATGATGGACATGCTAGAAGCTTTTACTCATGCTTCATTTCTTCATATCTCTTTATCAAAATCAGATTGCTAGTGCCATAAATTATTGCTCTAAAAGTGCACGCCACCGTAACAAAATCTACATAAGAACAATGTCGCCTATATCCATGATACACTAAGGTTTTTAGAAGCTAGACATTGGAGAACATTCTGCTCTTTTTAATTCCCTATACAAAACCACTATAAATCTAGGGATAGAGAGGACTATAAAATAAATTGCATGCACTACCCGACATGGTCCAATACTGCCTCCATTGATGTTTCCATGCAACCTTCCTCGTCTAAAGCCGTGGGTCGTAAAATATTTTTGAACTTAGAATCCGCTAGAAGAATTGAAATAGCTCATTGCCAAAAAAAAGAAAAGATTTGAAAATTTTCAAAACAGCAGAGCCTATGCATATAGTAAATAAAGAATCCATAATGCTAGTGCTAGTACCTTAGCCCACACAAGTCATGGGAATAATAGTTATTGCAAATAAAATTTTGGAGACATTACCTATGTGCAATATTATTCAAGCTTAGATCAAAACCAATGGGATGGATAACTTACATACAATATGCCCTATAGTTAGATGCAAAATCCTTCTTTCAAATGTTCAACAACAACATTCGGCAACCCTATTGCTACTTTGATGATTTGCTATCATTGAATAATGTACCCATTTTTGCAAATTCCTATCCAGTCTATAAATAAAGCTAACTTAACCCATCAGCTATAGGGTGAAAGCATGCTAGGGTGTACCATCTAAAGTTCTTTTTAGGGAGTGTGAAACTACCCAGAAAAGTACCCAACACTGGGTACTAGGAACTTGCATTAATGTCTCAATAAACAATAAGTTTGAGAGTTTATTCATCCATTTTAGTCTCTAATAGTATTGTCATCCTCTAATACTATAGATTGATATGTTATTGACCTTCAACTCAAAATTTTTGGATTGATTTTAATGGAAAGAAAAAGTAGAAAGTACCAGTTTTAAAAGTACCCAGTGTAGGTACTTCTGAAGGTTCCAAAAGTGGTACACCGTAGCATGCTTTCACCCTATAATGAAAGAAATGGTGAGTCCTCGTCTAGACGTAAATGCCAAATGTGCAAATTAAATAAAGACCTCAACCTTTAAAGGTTCATTATAACGGGAAACCGTGTGATACTATTACAAAGGTTGCAACTGCATAGTAGTAACCAAGCTAGTAGCCTTGTCAAAATTGCGGTTGCTAACGTTGAATATTCAAAATATTGTCAAGAAGGATACTCAAGAAAGATTCCAAACACACCAAAAGACTTCAACCCGATTTGCTCCATAAAAGCGATCTTCCGAACTTGAGGTCCATGACCAATTGAAATTGTTTTGATTCGCAGAAGATACATGGAGGTGAGTTTACCCATCCGAGGTAACAAACAATGAGGACCATCGATGCATATACGAAAGCAAAAGTCTACTTGTTAGAAGAGATCTTCCGGCTTTCCTTGGCGTGTCTTAGCACAAAGTCATAGACAAAGAATCGAATTGAACAAAAAAAGAGTTATCCATAACAAGATATCTAAATGAAATACGGAAGAGAGAAAACCATATGGTGCATTTGAAGTTTTGCAACAATTGTCATTAGCATTATACCTTCTAATCATGTTTGCTTGTTAAGAAGAAGAAGAAAGAAAACCCTAAATGTGACTTGAACCAAGACAAAAAGTTGCACTAGCACGTAATGCTCAATTTCGGCCCCTTGGATCAAAGTTACGCCTCCTGCAGATCAAAGCGAGTCAATTTCCCTCAATTAGGAAATTAACGCTTGTAAATCCATGATTCCAAATTCAATAAATGAAGCACTTCTTCTTCTTGATCATTGAAAGGGATCATCTCCAAGGCAAAGACTTTGACGTAAAGGGTCATCATCATTTGAGAAAAGTGGAATTATTAAAACATCTAGGGGAATTGAGATTAAGAAGCAAAGATGAGACGTACCGCCATTACTTGATCCACATAATATCGTAATTTGCTATCCGCATCCGATCGACCACCTGATATCCATTGTCCTTAGATCTGGCGGAGGAACAATAACTGTGTCAAACCCATATGATATGGGTTTGGTATAGGTTATTGAAATTGCCTGCTTAGAAATCGTCCTGAAAAATACCTCGAGATGGAATTGCCATCAAGATGTGTTGTCTCGCGATGTTGCATGCTATACACATCCAAAAGACATTTTCGTGTCTTTGTTGGCGCGTGGCTTCCCGGAACGTAAGGCACAAAACCAAATAAAGATCCATCACATGCTTGGGTTGGACAAACGTTAAGACAAACCTTGCTTTCTCGGGCAGAGAGCTACCTCTTAGACTTGCAAGCCAATCTTCCTCCACATACCGAAAAATATGAAAGCATACATAGGCTTGAAATCGCTTTTAAGAAATCGCCTCGAAAATTCCCCGACCCAGAAAACCAAATGCAAAATGAAATAAATAGGGCATAATGGAAGAATGTGAAACAAAATTGTACGAAGTTGAGCTGAAAAGGAGTCTCACAAAAATAGTGTATAAAACATAACCCAAGTTTGTGAGCAGTTTCTCTGAGATCTATCTACATAATATGCTTATCTCTCGCCTTGGAAACTATGAATCACGTGAAAGAAAAAAAAACTACAAAAATCTAGAACTAGAACCCTCTCAAGCTAAAAGAGAGCAAACATACAAATTTGCACCTTTTCCTTCTAAAAGCAGCTTTTTCTTCCATAACAAAGGTAAATGGAAATTTCAATACACTCACCGTGAGTAGGAAGATTGTTGGAATAAGAATTGCATACACGGGATATTTGGCTATCCTCTTGTAGAATGGAAACAGCCCCAAACCGTGTGCCATTCAATATGCTCCCGAGATGATGCGAGACTGCGGAGATTTGTGTTCCATCAGATCATGCAGATTATGTTACCGCTTATCAAGGCAATGAAACCTAACAAAAACACGGGCATCTTCTACTATGATTCTCATGCACCAAGACATAAGCTTGTGGGCTTACCTTTACAATTGAAGAGACAGATCACGATGGTGCCATGGTCGTTTTATCCTTCTTCCATTGCACCGCCATGATGCACACATGACCTATTATTATCCTTCAAAATAATAACCATGCAAAGATTACCCCGCATCTTCTACTCCATTCTCATGCACCGGTACAGAAGCTTTTGGGCTTGCATTACAATTGGAGAGAGACTACTCCACGATGCCATAGTCATTGCCGATTCTTCTTCCATTGCACCGCCATAATGCATACAACCATTTGATTTCATCAATTGGGGCGAAAATCCGGAGAGGAGTAATCTATCGCCTCGAGCTCTAGTTATAGCAGAGCCTTGGGGTCTTTGTGGTGCTTGAGGCGTAGCCTTTTTTGCCGCCTCTCAACCGCAATTTGCTCTTCATTTGCCAAAATGTAACATACCGAGAGGGAGCCAAATGTAGAGATGAAGCGATAGGCATCACTCAAAAACAGATATCCGGAAGATCGAGAAATAAACCATAAGACAGTCAACCAGCTAAAATTTTGCAAAATTTCCTCTCACTTGCCCTTAAACATATGGCATTGCAATTCTAAACCGCTGCAATCTTTTCTTTCTCAAAGTTTCTAATCAAGGCTTGCCTTGCAGAGTCATGTTTTACGTAATGGAAAAATGAATATGCATGGAGTTGAACATGGAATGGGGATGAATTTCCAAAATAAGGCTCGAATGAAAAAATAGTCAAAATGGGGCGAGCATAAAGCTAGAGCACATATGTATGCAGATTGAAGCATAACACCGGTGAAGATACATCCGCAATGAAGTTAAAATCGGACACAAGAAAATATCTAACTTTGCCATCACGCCTTCTGAAAATAAACTTCAAATACATTGGGCGCCCATAACGAGCTACTAAAATGGCAGTTCATTCTTCAAGAGCACATTATTTAAGAAAATATGCAAACAATTAGGTTAGGAGTTTAGAGAACATAACTTTCACTTGAAGAAGTAGATCAAAGATTATTAGCCTCGGATCACGCAAGAGAAGAAATTCAGCCTCCCGACCTCCAATCAAGTTTCTTTTCCGGGGTCATGGACATGCAAGGCATAAGCAAGGAACACGCTGGCCATTCACGACCACGGGCTATGGCAAATGAGAGAGGCTATGGCGGCATGTAAAAACTTTCTTGAGGGGCATATTTCTTTTTATGCTTGCCACGCTCTTCCTTGAAGACCTAAGAGCTAAAGACTTCACCGGAAAATCGAGAGCTGCTTTGAAGGCTTGCTTGCAAAGCAAGAAAGGGTCGAACCGAAAGACTGACCGGATTGCTAGCGGAAGAAGAAAGCTTTTTTTCAATTCCCATCCTTCCTTTTAACGCTTTTAGGAAGTCATCCACGTGTCGCCGCTTAGAAAGTTATCCACGTTGTCGCCTCGAGGTTTTTTCCCCGAGAAAAATATTAGCATCAAACAAAAAAGGGTACCGCTTTATATATGTTAAGATAAATGGGCTCATTAAAAATATACATTACAAGTGGGTGAAGCGACCATAGTGGTCGATTATCACAATGATTACACCCTCTTCACACATGAACCACCTAGTGCAAAACGGCTATGGAGCTTTGTCAAGTCACGAGCAACTTTACGACGATAGAAATTTGTATGAGGTTCCTTCATAGGCCACGCGGCTTTGTATGTCCAATCGATGTCACCACCCCTTCTGATCTTTCTTCAATGAACTGTCTTTTTCATTGCTCCCAAGCATGTACTATCTGGTCGAGATAAGGACCCGCAAAAGACAAAATCAAGTTAGTCAAGTGGATGCTACAAGCAAAAAAATTAAAATAAAACACGTTTTAGGGCCATTTTGGAAAATACAGGCAGAGAGGCCTTTTCGAAGTCGAGAAAGGCCTCAAAAGCAAAAAAATGCGGTTTTAGGGAGTCAGGAGGAGGCCTTTCTCGACTCGCTGAAGCGAAAGGCAGCCAAAGTTTAAAAACACGTTTTTAGTGGACGAGAGAGGCTTCGATCAGCGACGCCGAGTCGGAAAGGCAGCTCAAAGTGACACCAAAGCGAAAAACACAGTTTTAGGGAATATATACTTTCTCGACTCGCGAGTCGAAAGGCAACAAAGCCAAAAACGCAGTTTTAGGTTGAGAAGGTCTTTCGACTCCAGTCGAGAAAGGCAGCTCAAAGCAACAGCTCAAAGCGAAAACGAAAGTTTTAGGGGTCATATGTCTTTCACGACCATGAGTCGAAAGGCAGCTCAAAGCGAAACGCAGTCTAAGGCCATTTAGAGCTAAAAACACAAATGTATCCGAAAGGTGAAAAATGAATAACTTTCAAAACATCATATCATAATACTATACCTTTGTTCAAATGTGATTAAACACACAACAAATGTGGCGAAAAAATAGTTTTCTACCTCCAAGATCATAGAGTGCAAATCATTATTAGTTGCACCATATCCTATGTATTTTCTAAGTGCACACCATACCTATGCATTTTCTATGTATACATAGACCAAACAATAGAAACCCTCTCCCCCTTTTTTTTTTTTTTAGTATATCAATGTTTTCTAATGAACTCAATATCCTATCCTATATTTTTCCTAATAAATACTATCCATAACTATGCATTTTCTAATAGTTCCATAACTATCCATAACTATGCATTTTCTAATATTTCCTATCCATAACTATGCATTTGCTATGTATACGTAAAATAAAAAAAATAGACACATATCCCTCCCCCCTCCCCCCTTCTTTTTAGTATATCAATGTTCTAATAAACAACACATGTTCTTATGTATTTTTAATGGACATATACATGAATAATTTTTTAGTATATTATTTTAATATATTACTGTACCACCCGTGCCCTTTCCCGCCCGTGCCTTTATTTTAATATATTAGCCCATTTTTTTTCCTTTCGTGCTTGAAATTTGAAATTTGGTACATACCTCTTGAGTCGTTTCTTTTGGTACATATGTTTGGGTCTGCTGTTTTGGGCATGGCTCTAATTCCTTCGCGTTTGAGTAACACACGCTTCGGAGTAATCCCCTACGCAAGACAAAATAGATCTTTGAATCGGCCGGCGTGAGAAAAAATGAGATGGGGATGGTTTTTTCACAAGGTTTTTGGCTGATTTCGAAAGGCGTGAAGAATCTTACCGAACCATCCTCGACCTTCTTCTCAAGGACCGTTGTTCCTCTATCTTCAGGACCGTTGCTCCCTTTTGCTTGCATCCGAACCGGTGAATAAAGATTCGAGAGGGGGTGAATAAAGAATGGAGAGGGCGGTGAATAAAGATTGGAGAGGATCCGGAACCGGAATAAAGATTATCGGCGTGATCCATCCTAACCGTGAATAAAGATTGGAGAGGGCGGTGTGTTGGAATAAAGACGGAGATGAATCTGCCGGTTTTGGTGATTCTCACTGATGGAAGAAATAGTTCCCGCCTGAGAAAGTGCGGACTCGGATGTGGCCCGTGAGCCCGAGCTTGAACCTAAGCCGAGTCGAGCCGAGTATACATGGCGCTTTTGATTCAAGGGGAGCTCTGGTTTGTGAAGGAGAATGTATTCTCAACAAGATTACCACTACCGCACAGGCGGGCTGCCGCCACAAGATTTCTCCGTGGTTCTTTCCCCTCGGCTCGCTCCATCGCCTTTGCCGGGGATTCAATTCTCACACACGAGAATCAGCTCACCTATTCTTCCTTCGACCACACCCAAATAGCAGACTGATTATGTGCCCGGCCACCACACTTCCTTTGCCGATTAGCACATTTTGTATTTTTTTCCCTCTCTCCCCTTTCCGACCCCAAATCCGTCCATTTTTCGCCGCTTTAGCCCGTAATCCGCCTCCTATCGGGCACATATTTATCCGCCCAATTGACCCTTTAACTGCTCCACTTCAATCCATGAAGCAATCGGCTCTCTTCTTGCAGTGGAATTTGATTGACAACAGCCCTTCTATCGCCCCCGTGATTGCAAGTGGTCCTTTGGTTTCAACTGCTACAATGCCTCCCCGAAGTATTGGAAAGTTTTTACATTAGTGTGAGATTAATCGAGCATATGGGGTTCAGTTCATCCAAATTCCATGTCTTTGCGGCGCGAATGGTACAAAGATGCACATTCTAGATTGAGGCTTGCATTTAACGAGGGGACTATTTAGAAGGGCAGAGAAAATAACGAAAGTTAAAAAAAAAACTCGAACGTAGGGAATGGATCATGAAGGAGAGAGATGAACATACTGCCTGGCCACTTACGAGGGGAGGGGCCAGCGGCCATAGCCGTGGGAGCGAGAAGCGTGAATTCATGCCCTCTGAGAGGATGGAACGCCGAGGCGCCAAGTGCGCCGGCATGAATGCCACAGAATTTTAACGGAGGGAGGCCGACAGGGATCCATTCTCAAGACCGCCGCCGGGAGGAAGCGAGCGGGCCTCCCAAATAGTAGGCCGGTCAAAGGACCTTGTTCTTGACATTTCTTTGCTTGGCTTCAATCCATGCACATTCTATCCTTCGAGGCAGAAATGGACTAAGGCTAAATTAATGTCTCGCTAAATTAATTAGTTGTATATATTGACTCAAAATGTTTCTCTAATTTATATATGTCCTCTAATTAATTTATATTAATAATTATATATGTCCTCTAATTAATTAATTTGTAATTTATTTATTTATTTATATTATGAATATTGTATTATTATTTTGATTTTTGGAGGGGTGGGGGAGACTCTTGCCCCTTTGCCACTCCCTCTCCTCCTTGCCATTTTGCTCTTCTCTACCCTCCCTCCCCTTGCCCCTCTTCTCACCCCCTTTCGAACTCCTCCCCCTTGCACCTTCTCTCCACCTCCCCTTGCCCCCTCTTCTCCCCCCTCTTTTAACTCACCTCCCCTTGCACCCTCCTCTCACCTCCCCTTGCCCCCTCTTCTCACCCCCCTTTTTCCCTTGAACTTCCTCCCTCCCCCTTCTTCTAACTTATCCCCTTCCATTACTTCTCTCAACTTCTCCCCCCCCTTCTTCTAACTTCTCCCCTTCCCCTTCCCCCCCCTGGTCTAACAACGATTCAATGTAAAAATTCGAGAAATTCCCAAAATTCGAGATTTGTCCCACTTTAATTAAATACGACTTGTATGTGCTTTTTCTCCATCAGAATTCCATCCAAGATCAAAAGATAGCTGCAAGTAAAGGTGTAGATGCAGCAGAACATGCCCAAAAGTAAATGTCGGTTTGAAGTTGAATCTAAGACAATACTATTTTCTGGCTTCAAACATGATTAACCAGCAAATAGATGACAATAAACGAAACATAAAGTATTTAGACTCTATGAGTGGCTATTGAATCTGTACAAAATTATTAAAAATCATGATGAAACCAATTTGATGATGAAAGAATCATGATTCAAGCAATCAAGACATCTTAGTAAACCATCGATCGCTGTCAAAGAGTTCTGGGCATCCACTAAAGCGTAAGAAGAACCTAAGAGCATGTACCCCAGCCAGGACACAGAAAGACCCAAAATTGTGGATGCAACCAAAGAGCACGTAGCTTTTGGATGTAAACCTTTTCTAGCACTGGATCGCAATCAGCAATAGGCTTGCTTCAATGCAAAATCAAAGCCAATGAAACCATGGCTCTTATGACGTGTTCCATGCCAGAGAAGATTGGGGTGGATAACTAAGAGCCCCCAAATGTTGACATAAAATTAGAAAACCATGAATTCGGTCTTTGTTTTGAGGAGCATATCCAGCATGCACGCCTCTATAGATAGAGGAGCATACCCGCCAGCATGCACAACACATCTATCGGCAGCTGCAATCGCGAAATCAGAAATCTCAAAACCCCAAAATCGTACTTTTTCTTTTTTCCATTCGATTTTTGGGTTGTCGGGTTTTTTTTCCCGGTAGACAAAACCCATTAAACCTTAGAAAATCGCCCTTAAGAAAATACCAAAAATGTTTTTGGCCAAACCGGAAAAACCCAAATTAAAAAGGTTGACTACACAAATCATACATAAAAATACATGTTTATGGTTCTTTCGTCAGTCTAATTTTAGGGATAGGTTGCTTATGCCTAAATAAAATGCTAGTCCACCCTAAAAACACCAACTAAGGCTCCAAGCCACTTAGATCTAGTGCCTTGGCCGATGCCCATTCCTCGAGAGCCTTCCATACCCTTTGAGCTTGAAACATCTGTTGCTGGAAGAATAGAGTCTTCAAACAGTGTTTTCGACACTTGCTAGTATTCTCCCCACTACTTGGCCCAAGGTCATGGGCTCAATATCTTGTTGTCAAAGTGGCCATGATCATTGTAAAGTTAGTGAAGGACCGACCCAATATAGCCAGGTAGAGAAGTGGAGGCAGGTCTCATCTGGATGTGTGGCCTATAAGTTTTGTCTTCTTGTGGACATTAAAAGCTCTATCCATCCATCCATCTCAATTTGAATCCATCGGCTCCCGCAATGAACCTTAGCAGCAATTGTTTGTTAAAATGCTTCATGAAACCTACATTCTATGAATCTATGCATATTATAAATCTGGACTACCACAGTCGTCGGATTCGTCGATCCTACGACCCAAATCGTATGTTGTGGCCTCTGGGCACCTCTCGTTTCGCTTATAGTCATTTATGATTGGAGGCGCCTATGATTTGCAATATGAAATACGGTTTCACCTAAGGTTTTGAGGGAATATCGAGATTTTAGAATATGAAATACGGGGGCTCGAACCCCTATGAAAATAATTCAATGTCCTAATAAGACTACTTTAACCAATATATCCAGTGAGCTAATGTGATTATTTTTTATCTTGAATCTATGTTTTTTTTTATAACAACCCATTCAATTATTTTAGGAATATATGGTCTATGGTTTCAGGAATTGTTTTTTTTCAATCCATATCAGATCCCCCTGGAACCCCCTGTTATTTTGCTACATATTGAATTGCATTTTGATATTTCCTTCCCCTTGACAATAAAACACAGACAACCACAAAAACATTGGCAATAAAACAACTAAAGCCTCTGGTCCCAAGCCTATTTATTTGAAGACAACTTTCCTTTGAGCAACATGTCAAGGTCCACTTATATTATATTGTTCTAGACATAAGAAGCATTATGTTTAGCAATATCAAGGGTTAAATACCCATGCAAATAGTGCATTTCATTGATTAAAAAATGCCCCTTCAATTAGAAAAAGTGTGTTTGATTTATTACAGCTTACAGAGTTGTACAACGACTTTATAGGAGGTTCCAAGGGGTAGAGAGGAGCGAATATCTGTCATATTAACCCATCTAATTTCTCATCTTTCACCTATTTTTCTAATTACAATCATGTTGCAATGACCCATATTGATTGAACAATACAAAATATAGCTGTGATGCATATTCCTAGTTGCACAAATAGGTTAGGATCTGAGAAAGGCTCTGATGCCAGTTATGCTTAGCTAAGGCAAGAATGCTGTGAATAAGGGGTTGTCCTTATCCACACTGAAAGTATCCTTAGCCTTATTAGTCTGAGAGTTGTTGGCTGGACTTGCACTACTACTTCTTTCGGGCTAAGGTGGCACTGAAGTTGAAACTTGATTGGGCTGTCATATGAAGAGCCGAACAACAGCTTCTTTGGAGAGGCAATGGTAAAATCTGAAACCTTAGGTCCTTTTGCTGGAAGTTTTTGCATTTGACAATGGTTCTTTTGAAGCAAGAAGATTATCTTTCGTTGGATCCTGCAGTAATTGTCACTAACACCTGTTGACGCTGATGAGATTTCCACAATTGTTAGTCAAGACCCTATTGAATACTGAACGACAGGCATATTAGCAAGAGAGGAAGCTGATTGGCTACATGTAAAGTATACGTATTCTAACAACATCCAATTGTTACAGACGTTCAAAACTATTAAAAATATTTAAATACATGTAAAGTATATGTATTCTCAGGATGAGATATGACAGCATGACATATCTCATCCTGAGTAGAGGTTCGAGCCCCCGTACTTCATATTCTAAAATCTTAGGGACACCCGTATAGAGGTTCGATATTCCCTCAAAACCTTAGGCAAAATCGTATTACATATTTCAAAATCATAGGCGCCTTCAATCATAAATGATTATAAGCGAAACAAGAGGTGCCCAGAGCCTCAACATACGATCTGGGTCGTAGGATCTACGAATCCGACGATTGTGGTAGTCCAGGGTGCACCTCGTTTAGAATATGTAGCAAAATAACAGGATAAAACAAAAGAAAACAAATGTTAGAGAAAAAACACTCCTACCCCTGACATGATTTTCTATATTGCAAGAAGGGACTACAAGAGTTTGATATTTTGGATTCTGATTGTCCCTAATATACTTCTTTGTACACAAAGTTATGATATTCATCCATTATGCAACGGTTTCCTTACTCGAATATTAAGAATATTGTGCATGTAGATGGCTAATGGCTAATTGCACTGTATGTTAATTGAGAAATTGAGAATTTTGATTGATATGTTGTCTTGTTTGTGCCATAGTCTTTTTTTTTGTGACAATGCCCGAGGCTCGATCCAAAGGATATTGATGTTTGTTTCTGTAAGTTGCTTATTTTCTTTAATTTGCTCTTCGTTTCTACGTCAGGGACTTGTTACAGGATAGTGTAGCTGATGCAACAAAAGAACATTCTAGTTGCAACATTTGCTTGCTTTAAAAACTCCCGTTCTCGTTGATATTTCATGGCGTGTATAAGCATCAAGTTAATTCCATGAGACATTTTAGCTGATATTTGCAATTTTCATTCATGATCAAGCATGAAGTATATCCACTTACATCATGTTGGTCAGTGTACCAACCACTGAACATACTAATAAGACTGAGACCTATGTTGTACACTCCACAGTAAGTAAACAACTACTATAAAGTTGCAGCTCTCTTGGAATGTAGAAGGTAATTCCTTGCCACCTGAAAGCATATCTTATATTATAATGTTGTGTAATGGACCGCACCCTAAATCGGACGGTCGAGGATTTGATTGACCAATGGTGGAGATGATGTGTGCGTGTCTTCAACTAAAATTTCATCTTGACTATGGCTTCAATATGAAAGGGAAAAGGAAAAAGGAAAAAGGAAACAGGAAAAGGAAAAGGAAAAGGAAAAGGGAAAAGGGAAAAGGGAAAAGGGGAAGGGGAAGGGAAAAGGAAAACGATGAAAGGGAAAAAGGGAAAAGGAAACGGAAAAGGGGGAAGGGAAAAGGAAAAAGATGAAAGGGAAAAGGAAAAACGATGAAAGGGAAAAGGGAAAAGGAAAAGGGAAAGGGAAAAGGAAAAAAGATGAAAGGGAAAAGGGAAAACGGAAACGGAAAAGGAAAAAGGAAAAGGGGACGGGAAAAGGAAAAACGATGAAAGGGAAAAGGGAAAAGGGAAACGGAAAAGGGGAAGGGAAAAGGAAAAATGATGAAAGGGAAAAGGGAAAAGGGAAAAGGGAAAAGGGAAAAGGAAAAGGGGAAGGAAAAGGGAAAAGGGAAAAGGAAAAGGAAAAAAAGCGATGAAAGGAAAAGAGAAAAGGAAAAGGAAGGGGGGAAGGGAAAAGGAAAAAGCGATGAAAGGGAAAAAAGAAGAGGGAAGGGAAAAGGAAAAACGATGAAAGGGAAAAGGGAAAAGGGAAAAGGAAGAGGGGAAGGGAAAAGGAAAAAGCGATGAAAGGAAAAGGGAAAGGGGAAAAGGAAAAGGAATAAAGGAAAGGTAAGAGGAAAAAGGAAAGAGAAGGAGAAAAGGAAAATGGAAAGATAAAAGAAAATAGAAAAAGGAATAGAATAGGCGAGGGGGAAAGGGAACGGAAAAAGAGCACCGCGAGAAGGGTAAGAAGTAAAGGTGAGAAAAGGAGAAAAAGGTAAGGGAAAATAAGAAAAGGTTGCAAAGTCTATGGGAAAAAGAAAAGTAAAAAGGAAAAGAGAGGGGGAAAAGGGAAAAAAAAGAACTTGGGAAAAGGAACGCAGAAAAAGAGAAAAAAAAAGGAAAGGGCGTGAAAAAAGGGAAAAGAGAAAGGGTGAAGAAAGAAAAAGGAAAGCAAAAAGAGCATCGAGAAAAAGGAAGAGGGAAAGGATGGAAAAATGAGGAAAAAGGTGGGGAAATTATAATAGACAAAGGGTAGGGAGCAAGGAATAGGAAAAGAGGAAGGAGAAAAGGGCACGAGAAAAAAGGGAAGAGGGAAAGGGTGAGGAAATAGAAAAAAGAAAGGGAAAAAGAGTATGGGAAAGGGAAAAGAAAAAAGAAACAAGAAAGGAGAAAGTGGAAAGGGGAAAAAGAAGAAGAAGATGGGGAAAGAAGGAAAAAGGGTACATAAAAAAGGTTGAGAAAAGGGAATGGAAAGAGGCATATGAAAAGCGAAAGGGAAAATGTAAAGGAAGGGGAAAGAGAAAGGAAAGGGAAAAAGGGAACATCGCAAAGCAAAAGGGTGGGGAAAGTATGAAAAGGGAATGGAAAGTTGAAAGGAAAAGGGAAGCGGAAAAAGGAGAAGGGAAAGCAAAAAGAGCATGAGGAAAAGAGGAGAGAGAAATGGGAAAAGAGATGGGGAAAAGGGCACGTGATCAAGAGGAAGAGGGTGGGGAAAGGAAGAAAAGGGCACATAAAAAGGTAAGCAAAAGAGAACGAAAAAAATGCATGAGAAACGGGAAAGAGAAAAGGAAAAGGAAAAGGAAGAGGAAGGGGAAAGGAAAAAGGGAAAGAGAGTAGTGGAAAAATGGGAAGAGCGGGAAAGATAAAAAAGGAAGGGAAAAAAAGTCGAGCAAGAAAAAGAGAAAGAAAAAAAGGGGAAGGGGAAAGGGAAGGCAAAGGGAGGGAGAACGGGGTTAGAAAAAAAAAGGGAGAATAAAAAAAGAAAGAAATTAAAGGTTCCTAATTTATGCCCAGCAAGGCTGGGTACCATTACTAGTAAAGCAATGTTGACCTTGCAGCAAAGTCCCTAAGTTACGTGTCCCAAGTGCAAGAGATTTACCATTATGGCATTCTGAACTTTGAGCTGCAAAATGTTAAATCTATCAAAACAAATCTAAGATGAGCATGTGCTATGCGAACTCTCCAAGCGAATGCAAAAATATTAGATACAGTCTGCTAAGGTTGTCTATGCAGAGGAGCCACATGACCGACATGACCTGCCAAAAACTCCTACATTATGAGTTGTGTGATCCAGAACAAAAGAAACAAATGTTAAGAAAAAGTAAATCCTATATGCAATGGCATAGAACAAATCTAAACCAAACTTAATGAACTTGTACCATGCTGTAACCAGTCAAATCTCTAATGTTTGGAGAAAGCATACAACTTAGGTATAAATGCAATAGTTGCTTTACCACAAGTTTTGGGCACTATATTTTAAAGCAGATATCTATGCTGACATCTCAAAATTGCTGCAATACTCTTCAGAAGTTCCCAACCTTGTGCAATATACTGCACAATGTCCCTTGAGGAATGCCTCTTCTACATACTTTAAAAGGTCATTGTCCACATAAACTCTAGCCAAATAAGAAGAAACACAAACATTCAATCTCGGAGTGAAAAGAAGACGAAGTAGAATACCCTTGCTTATGTGGTCAATTGTACCAGGTAAATGATGTTGCAATATCCTAAGGGAAAATTATTTTTGCAAATGCAAGTCAACATTTTTGTACAGAAGAAAGCTCCAATAAATGTAGTCCCTACAAGCTAAGTTCCCTTGCATGCACTTATTACAGTGCGAAGTTAGGTATCTTTGCATGCATTTACTTCGGTGCAAACCACATGCAAAGTTTGCTTAGGCTTTAGAATATCTGAGGCTGACAATATCCAATGGACATTTTCCTACCTAATCACACAACTTGCAAAGATAGAAGTTAACCAACATTATACAGAGATTAAAATCCATTTCTGGTTGTATCATAATCAAAGACATAGGAAGAATTCTGACACCTGAAAGCAAGCATGAGCAACCACGTTAAGAATGTGCTGCCTCTACATCCAACATTATAGTCGTTTGCCTTCAGTCAAACTTCTGAACTTAGTTCTGACCAAGATTATCATAAAGCTTCTCTGAGAACCTTTGCAAATCCCTTGCTTAATGCTCGTTATGGGCCAAATGTAATGAATGAGAATCTTGAGGTTAAAGAAATTGACCATGTTCAAAGCCTTGGATTCAAAGGAATTATTGAAATACAATTTCAGAAAGAGACGGTAGAGATCAAGGATAATCCATATTCTAGTATGAGGCAAGAACAAAGGCTTCACAGAAATCTTGCATAAAAATAGAAGGCATTATCATGATTCAACAGACACTAAGCGACACAACGAATGCCTTGCTTTAAGAAACAGTTTAGAGACATTGTCTTAAATCATCCGGAGGGCAATCTGAGCAATAGTGATTGGATATGCAATTAGTTGCATGAATGTTCGCGTCTGGTTGTAGATAATGTCTCATTTCAAGTCAGCATCAAAAAATTTGAGGGCCATGTGGCCATGGCCCAAATTTTTTTAATAACGGCCGAGGGCCGGCGCTATCGCCTTAACACCCCTGGTCCAAGGGTTTAATCGGCTATGGAAGATCTGCGGGTCTTACTGCTTGCGTGTCAAGCGGCCTTTGCCGATGGTTCTGTTTTTCTAACACAGAGTTTCTTCTTTGAAAAGTTTTGTTAGTTCAAAAAAATATGAAGAAAACCGTAGATAAAGAAGGATGTTGGATCGGTAGGGATTTTTCAAAGAAATGTTCTCACCAAAAATTGAGATCTTAGTGCGTATTTGCATAGCCCTCGATCCCTAAATCGCTTAGTTAAAGTCGAAAACAAAGATCTCATAGAAGCGCAGAAAGAAAAGCAAAAAACGAAATGCTCAGGCCGATGGAAAAAAAAAATGCTCGCGTCGATGTGCCGATGAAAATGACTCTCAGGCCGATGTGTCGATGCAAAAAAGAAAGCAAAAGAATAGCAAAATACCCGCTTTGTCCCATCATGCCCAGCCTTTGTGCTCAACCCGCCGATGCTTGCATAACGCCTAGGAGAATCGAAAGCGCAGCCCATAACATCCTAGGAGAATCGATCCTTAACGCCCTTGGCCTCAAAGATTTAGTCAGGGGTTTAATCTCACCGCTGATCTCGGTGATGTTATGTCCAAGAACATTATGTGGCCCAATTGGTTATGACCATAACAAAGATGTTATGGCCATAACATTTCCTCACCGCAACGGGTCACTTTCTTTCTTTTTGCCCTCCGCCATAGCTAAGCAAAATGATGTGCCATAGCCGGCAAATACATAGCCATAGCCGGGCAGGGCACAAAGTGCGTGCATATGAGTGATGTGTTAATCTCTCAGTGAAGATGGCATCCACCGCAAAGATCGCAGAACCAGCCTCTTGATCTTATTGCCAGAACTGGCCGCCATAGTTGGGCTTCTTTGGCAAAAATGACGATTGTTGATAGCATCCGCCTCCCCCCTGTTCTTCTGATTCTGTGAAGCTGATTTTGATTCTGTGATGCCGGACTCCCTGCTGATTCTGTGATGCCGGACTCCCTGCTCATTTCGTAATATGTGTTTTCTTTTCTAGGTAATAAACCTATTCTCTTTTTTCTTTCTTTTTCTAGCTTTGATCGCATCAAACTTCTCGCTTCTTCCCGGCTGAATCCTTTTTCGTGACTCATAAAATGGCTTGGTTCATTTATGTATCGGTTATGGCGGCCCCGTTTTCATATTTGGCTCTTGATTGAAGAAATCGGGAAGGCCCCGCTCATTCCGTCCTTGGAATCGGCACGCCTTTATCAATCGGCGCTTAGCCAGATCGGCCTCCATAGCCAAACAAGCTTTGAAGAAGGTGCATTTGTCGGGCTTTTGTTCCGTGGTTTAAAAGAAACTCAAGAATGCCCTTCATCGCTTTTCGAGGATCGGATTTGATTCCGCGGATGCCGACCCCCTGATTCTCCGCGAAGCCGCGGATGCCGGGCTCCCAAGCCGGGCCAAACTTGGCTATGGCGGCCGGGCCCGCTAAATGCCTTCTACCAGACGCATAAGTCGACATCGCCCTCCCTCGAGTTAGGGCTGGCTGGCCTGCGGGCCATGTGGCCATGAAATTCCTCGGCCGCATCGCCGCATCAACCGGACAATTTCGTGGGCTACATGGCCACTCAGCCATTTTTATGGCCCATAACTCGAGAGGACATTATCTACCCCATGCTCAAAATGTTTTGGGACAAAGTTATGCTATTAGTGGGTAACAAATATCCAAGGAACGGTTGAGATTTAATCTAACCGTATACCCGAGGAGCGGTGGTGTTAAGGTGAAGATACCTATATAAAAAACCTTTGCCCATTATTCTTTGTTGACCGCTATTAGCGCAGCCCCCTAGATTTGGAACCGTGGCATTTGGCGCACACCATATCAGATTGTTTTGGCATGTTGTAAACCAAGACCGAGGGGCCAACGCTTTGAGGTCCCTCAAGGGCAATGGAGTTAGGTGAAGCAAGTTGAACATGTGGCAATTTAAACAGAGCAGAAAGCAGAGTCGAAAGGAGTGCGTATGAACTAATGGAACGAAAAGCTAATCTTTGTGACGCCATACTTCTACTTGCTCCCTGGTATGCTTCCAACACTACCCCCTCCTCCTAAATTTCTCATGTTTCTTCCACTCCTCATGTTCTATCCTATTCTTATGCTCGCTCTTCACGCCTTCTTATCCTAGATCTTCTCCTATCAAAACCACATCCTATGATCGCTCTACTATATTCTCTAGTAAACCAACATTCTATGATAGCCCTACTATATATTCTAGTTCTGCTTATCGCTAGACTATGGCCTTCCACTAGATCATTCCGAAAGCAGAAAAGATTATTCGGAGCAGAAAGCCACTATGATTGCCTATCCTATGGCCTTCCATAAGATAGTTCGAAAGGAAGAAGAGGAGGTATGATTATGGCATATAACCTTCCTTAAACAGTTGGCCGGAGGTGATTATTACTATTGATTACTCACCATGGAACTGAGAACTGCGGAGGAGCAATGGGTTATGGAAATAACCTCCATTGCCAAGATGTTTGATCCAAGGGTGGAGGTTAGTGCGATTTGATAATCATATGATATCACCGCTTAAAGACAACATAATTACCTTACCAAGAAAGCATTTTGCCTTATGCCCTTGGAAAGGATGAAGCTCACGCCTACTACACTACTCATTTGGAATTCTCAATATGTCTAATATGGTGCCCTTTTTTAGCACCTCTCCAAGCGAGCATTGTGTAGTATGCCCTTGGAAAGGGTGCAAAGAAAGATAGTTGTAGACCATTCATGAATATATCAATATATTTTGTTTCGCCACTCTCCCATTTTTGAGTTCTCGCACAGTCTAATGCGCTTTTGCATGGTCTATCGCAATGTAACATTAAGTATTAATAACAAACATTTTTCTTTCATATTATTTAATGCACAAAACAAAGCAGACCTTGTATTCACTAAGCGCAAGGATATGCTAAGTTTGGCATTGCAAAGAGCTTTCATTAATCAAGAAAGCTTTGTAAGATGTCAACATTGGCTCTGATAGTTCAGCTTATATTATTGCCGCTTGGGTGGCTCTTAAGATTTGCAAATGATCCTCCACTACATCTGAGGAACTCTAAATGTTTATGAAGCTTTATAACAATAATAATAACAATATAATAATTGTATTTATCAAGCCATTCAGGTCATGGATATCTTATGTGTTCTTGGTTTTATTAATTTTTCTTATACAGATGTGTAGAGCTTCCACAAGTGGGATGAAAATTTCTAAAGAGCTGTAGTAGTGGTTGAAGGAAGTAATATTGTTTATCTTCCTAGATGTAACCATCATTACTGTGCATTCTCGAACTGTTGAACCACAGAGTATTGTGAAGAATGCGGACATTGTTGCTCAAGCAGAAATGGTAGTAATTGTCTTCTTGGATTGTAATATCTATTATTATTCTGGCTTTCAGATAAAACAAGACTGCATTAGGCCACCGCAATGTAGTTGGCAAAGCTACGCTTCTAAGCGAAAGTACCGATTCAACAAAATTCCAACATTGACAAACCCTCTCTCGAAGCCATCGCAAATGTTCTTCTACATAGCATGTCAAGAATTACGCCCCAAAATATTCACGTCATGATATATTTTTGTCTGGAAAGCAAAATGAAATAAATGCCACAACATTATTATGAATTCTGATATTAAAAAGACAAGGACCATAATAACAAAATCACAATAAAATACAAGAAGCAGATCTATGCACATGATCAAGAGCAACAAAATCACAATGAACTCAAGAATCAAAGAACAAATATATAATGTGACAAAAAAGATTGGACCTCCTAGACATCTTGACAAGCAAAGATTATCGGCTTCGGATCTTTGTATGCACATTGTCCATTGCAAGCATTATGTGATCACCCAAATAAAGAAGAGTTAAAATGGTTGTGAGAAGACATAACAACCAAAAATATTGCTAACATGATTTTGCGAATGCATCTGCCTATCTTAAATGTGCGCAGAGCTTTGCTTTTGTAGTTTACGGTACAGAACTGTTGGCCATCTACTACAGGTGCATCAAATGTTGATATGCATGGAATCTACTCCACCAAATGTAAGTACTCATTTTCTTCTTAAACACATGTGTAACGTACTCTTTTCCTTATAAAACGCGCGGGCAAGCATCAAACAGAGACCGAACAAAAGAATTACATAGTTGGACTGTAAGAGATTATTTTGATTTGGTGGGTGCTTTCCCATGGTCCCAGAACCTTGAGGTTTTTTTTTGCCAGGCTTCTGTACGCTATGTTCCCATGAAAATATGACCTTTGAGTTTTTTTTCTGGCCAAGCGTCCAGATGCAATGTTCCCATGAAGATCTGACCTTCATTGGTTCAGGTTTTCGACCGTAACAAAAAGTAATCCATCCACATTTGGCCAAGATTGAAGACCTACGGCAATCCAGGTCGGGCAATGCAGGTTGACTATCGGAAAGCACCCTAAAACCTCTCTACACTACTAGAAAATTTTGCCATTTTCCACTCCCTTTGCAAACGTAGCAACACCTAGTCTAAAGAAGGAACTCCGTATATATCATCCGGGATGTGGTTAATCCGGACATCCGGTATCAGCCAGGGTGGTTAATCCGGACATTCGATATCAGCCAGGGTGATTAATCCGACATCCGATATCAGCCAAATGGTTAATCCGACAAAAAGTGGTTAATCCCGACAAAACCAAGCGTAGAACTGTCTTTGCGGGGGGCAGAAATTTTGATCGATCACTCTTGTTGCCCGTATGCGGTTTGATCCGCTTTAAAAGCATGCCAATCGCTTTGTATGCCCCTTTTATGTTAGATTGATGAAGAGAGAAAGAGATTTAAAGGCGGAATAGAGCAGAATCGATCAAAAAGGGCAAAAACAGCTTGGTTTTGGGCTTCAAATCTGCAGATTCTAATGGCTAATAACGGTGTCCGGATTAACCACAATGGTTGATAACGGGTGTCCGGGTTAACCACATCCCGATGATATATACGGTCTTCCGTCTAAAGAAGTGTTAAAATTTGATATTTTTTGCTATTTTGCCCATCAAAACGGCTCGCAAAAAAATTTGCCCCTCGCATAATGAAAGGCATCAAATAGTTTAATGAGCGCCATAGGAAAGAGAAGTAGAAAATTTACATGTCATTTGAAAGGTTAAAAATGTAGATTTGCTTCTCATTTTTTTCCTAGTCCATCTATCCTATATTATAATGTTATTGTGTAAGTGTTGGACCCAGCCCTAATTTGGGCGGCCCAGATTTGATGAAATCAATGGAAGAGATGATGCCACGTCACTTTCTTAGATGAGTTTTTTTCTAGGGTTCGCTAAGGCGGCTATGGCACCTTCGAGCACTATGGGCTTCCATTCTATGGCGGGTCTTATAGCCATCGCTATGAGTGATGTGTTAATCTCTCAGTGAAGATGGCATCCACCGCAAAGATCTCGCAACCGTTCTGCAGTCTTATGTCCAGAAATCCGCCGCCATAGTTGGGCTTTTTCGCAAAAAATGACGATTGTTGATAGCATCCGCCTCCCCCTTCTTCTGATTCTCGCGGAAGCTGATTTTGATTCCGCGGATGCCGGACTCCCTCGCTGATTCTCGCGATGCCGACTCCCCGCTCATTCTTTCAGAATATGTGTTTTCTTTTCAGGTAATAAACCTATTCTCTTTTTCTTTCTTTTTCTAGCTTTGATCGCATCAAGCTTCGCTTCCGTCCGGGAATCCTTTTCGCGACTCGCAAAATGGCTTGGTCTATTTATGTATCGGTTATGGCGGCCCCGTTTTTCATATTTGGCTCTCGCATTGAAGAAATCGAAGAAGGCCCCGCCATTCCGCCCTGGAATCGGTTAGCACGCCTTTATCAATCGGGCGCCGAAGCGTATCGGGCCTCGCCATAGCCAAACAAGCTTTGAAGAAGGTGCATTTGTCGGCTTTTGTTCCGTGGTTTAAAAAGAAACTCAAGAATGCCCTTCATCAGTTTTCTCGAGGATCGGATTTTGATTCGCGGATGCCGACTGCTGATTCTCGCGGAAGTCGCGGATGCCGCTCCCAAGCCGGGCCAAACTTGGCTATGGCGTCCGCTAAAATGCCTCTACCAGATCGCTATAGCCGATATCTTTTCCCCTTCGAGTTATGGGCCAGTGGCCGCCATGTGGTTATGAATTTCGTACCACAGACGCCATCGTTCGGAATTTCGTGGCCACATGGCCACTCAGCCATTTTTATGGCCCATAACTCCTCGGGAGAGGACATTATCTACCCCATGCTCTGAAAATGTTTTGGGACAGGTTGCGTTATTAGTGGGTAACAGCTGTCCAAGGAACGGTTGAGATTTAATCTAACCGTGTATACCCGAGGAGCAGGGTGTTAAGGTGAAGATACCTATATAAAAACCTTGCCCATTATTCTTTGCTGACCCGTTATTAGCGCAGCCCCCTAGATTTGGAACCGTGGCATTTGCGCACACCATATCAGATTGTTTTGGCATGTTGTAGCCGTTCACGCTTGTCTAACCGAAGAAGAGTGTAGGGGCCAACGTTTGAGGTCCCGAAGGGCAATGGAGTTAGGTGAAGCAAGTTGAACATGTGGCAATTTGGGATCTCTATGAAAACACACGGCAGAGCAGAGCAGGAGTCGAAAGGAGTGCAGAAGGAACGGAATGGAACGAGTGCTAATCTTTGTGACGCTCATACTTCTACTTGCTCCTGGTATGCTTCCAACACTACCCCCTCCTCCTAAATTCCTCATGTTTCTTCCACTCCTCATGTTGTATCCTATTCTTATGCTCGCTCTTACGCCATCAAAACCACATCCTATGATCGCTCTACTATATTCTCTAGTAAACCAACATTCTATGATAGCCCTACTATATATTCTAGTTCTGCTTATCAGGCTAGACTATGGCGTTCCACTGGATCATTCTCGAAAGGTGAAAAGATTATTCTCGAAAGCAGAAAGCCACTATGATTGCCTATCCTATGGCCTTCCATAAGATAGTTCCGAAAGGTGAAGAAGAGGAGGTATGATTATGGCATATAACCTTCCTTAAACAAATTCTTGAGGTGATTATTACTATTGATTACTCAGCCATGGAACCGAGAATCAGTGGAGGAGCAATGGGTTATGGAAATAACCTCCATTGCCAAGATGCCCATCCAAGGGTGGAGGTTAGTGCGATTTGATAATCATATGATATCACCGCTTTAAAGACAACATAATTACCTTACCAAGAAAGCATTTTGCCTTATGCCCTTTGAAAGGATGAAGCTCACAGTTCTACTACACTACTCATTTGGAATTCTCAATATGTCTAATATGGTGCCCTCTTTTAGCACCTCTCCAAGCGAGCATTGTAGTATGCCCTTGGAAAGGGTGCAAAGATAGTTGTAGACCATTCATGAATATATCAATATATTTTGTTTTTTGCCACTCTCCATTTTTGAGTTCTCGCATAGCCTAATGCAGTTTTGCATGGTCTATCGCAATGTAACATTAAGTATTAATAATGAGAACATTTTTTCTTTCATATTATTTAATGCACAAAACAAAGCAGACCTTGTATTCACTAAGCAAAGAAGGATATGCTAAGTTTGGCATTGCAGCTGAGCTTTCATTAATCAAGAAAGCTTTGTAAGATGTCAACATTGGCTCTGATAGTTCGGGCCATATTTATTGCCGCTTTGGGTGGCTTCGGTATTTGCAAAACATCCTCCACTACATACGAGGAACTCTAAATGTTTATGAAGCTTTATAACAATAATAATAACAATATAATAATTGTATTTATCAAGCCATTCAAAATCATGGATATCTTATGTGTTCTTGGTTTTATTAATTTTTCTTATACGATGTGTAGAGCTTCCACAAGTGGGATGAAAATTTCTAAAGAGTCAGAGTAGTGGTTGAAGGAAGTAATATTGTTTATCTTCCTAGATGTAACCATCATTACCGTGCATTCTCGAACCATTGAACCACGAGTATTGTGAAGAATGCGACATTGTTGCTCAAGCGTAAATGGTAGTAATTGTCTTCTTGGATTGTAATATCTATTATTATTCGGCTTTCGATAAAACAAGATCGCATTAGGCCAGCCGCAAATGAAGTTGGCAAAGCTACGCTTCTCGGCGAGTACCGATTCAACAAAATTCCAACATTGACAAAGACTCCTCTCGAAGCTTATCGCAAATGTTCTTCTACATAGCATGTCAAGAATTACGCCCAAAATATTCACGCCATGATATATTTTTGTCCGAAAGCAAAATGAAATAAATGCCACAACATTATTATGAATTCTGATATTAAAAAGACAAGGACCATAATAACAAAATCACAATAAAATACAAGAAGCAGATCTATGCACATGACTGAAGAGCAACAAAATCACAATGAACTCAAGAATCAACAAATATAGTCAGACAAAAAAGATTGGACCTCCTAGACATCTTGACAAGCAGCATTATCAGTTCGTGATCTTTGTATGCACATTGTCCATTGCAAGCATTATGTGATCACCCAAATAAAGAAGAGTTAAAATGGTTGTGAGAAGACATAACAACCAAAAATATTGCTAACATGATTTTGCGAATGCATCTGCCTATCTTAAATGTGCGCAGAGCTTTGCTTTTGTAGTTTACTTCTACGTAATCAAGGCCATCTACTATGTGTGCATCAAATGTTGATATGCATGGAATCTACTCCACCAAATGTAAGTACTCATTTTCTTCTTAAACACATGTGTAACGTACTCTTTTCCTTATAAAACGCGCGGGCAAGCATCAAACAGAGACCGAACAAAAGAATTACATAGTTGGACTGTAAGAGATTATTTTGATTTGGTGGGTGCTTTCCCATGGTCCCAGAACCTTGAGGTTTTTTTTTGCCAGGCTTCTGACGCTTATGTTCCCATGAAAATATGACCTTTGAGTTTTTTTTCTGGCCAAGCGTCCAGATGCAATGTTCCCATGAAGATCTGACCTTCATTGGTTCGTAGTTTTCGAATCGTAACAAAAAGTAATCCATCCACATTTGGCCAAGATTGAAGACCTACGGCAATCCGTGCCGGCAATGCAGTTGACTATCGGAAAGCACCCTAAAACCTCTCTACACTACTAGAAAATTTTTGCCATTTTCCACTCCTTTGCAAACGTAGCAACACCTAGTCTAAAGAAGGAACTCCGTATATATCATCCGGATGTGGTTAATCCGACATCCCAGACGGCCAGGGTGGTTAATCCGACATTCGATATCAGCCGTGGTGATTAATCCGACATCCGATATCAGCCAAATGGTTAATCCGACAAAAAGTGGTTAATCCGACAAAAACCAAGCGTAGAACCGCGGCCGCGGGGCAGAAATTTTGATCGATCACTTTTGCCGCCCGTGGGCGGTTTGATCCGCTTTTAAAAAGCATGCCAATCGCTTTGTATGCCCCTTTTATGTTAGATTGATGAAGAGAGAAAGAGATTTAAGGCGAAATAGAGCAGAATCGATCAAAAAAAGGGCAAAAACAGTTGGTTTTTGGGCTTCAAACTGCGCAGTTCTTAATGGCTAATAACGGTGTCCGGATTAACCACAATGGCTGATAACGGGTGTCCGGGTTAACCACATCCCGGATGATATATACGGTCTTCCGTCTAAAGAAGTGTTAAAATTTGATATTTTTTGCTATTTTGCCCATCAAAACGGCTCGCAAAAAAATTTGCCCTGCATAATGAAAGGCATCAAATAGTTTAATGAGCGTCATAGGAAAGAGAAGTAGAAAATTTACATGTCATTTGAAAGGTTAAAAATGTAGATTTGCTTCTCATTTTTTTCCTAGTCCATCTATCCTATATTATAATGTTATTGTGTAAGTGTTGGACCCAGCCCTAATTTGGGCGGCCCAGATTTGATGAAATCAATGGAAGAGATGATGCCACGTCACTTTCTTAGATGAGTTTTTTTCTAGGGTTCGCGAAGGCGGCTATGGCACCTTCGAGCACTATGGGCTTCCATTCTATGGCGGGTCTTATAGCCATCGCTATGACATCAAGGTCCGCCTTGCCAAGCTCCGGCGATCCGCCGTCACACAGAAGGAAGCAACCCAAATCCGGATATGGTAGAAAATGTAACCATTTCTGCCCAACAATCTCACGAATCGTCTGGGCAGGCAAAAGGGTTTCTGGATCTTCATGTTGATACTGCAAATAGTAGCGATCTTGTGGACGGTGAGGCCGCAGAAACTGATGATCATAATATCTGGCAGAATGCAAAGCTCAAGGCAGAAATTGTTTCGCATCCTTCGTATGAGCAGTTGCTTGCTGCCCATGTTGCTTGCCAGAACTCGATTAATCATTCTTCCGGCGAGATTTTTTTTCCCATGGTTTCATTTAGTCTTTTACCTCTGCCCACAGGATGTACAGGCCGGGTATAGCAGGTAAGACCTCTTGCATGTAGTTTTTCGATGCTCATGGCCAAACCTTGCTGAGTTTCATGGCCAATCCTTTCTTTTTTCGGCAATTCAATCAGTGCCATATGTCGTTGCAGCAAATCCGCAGCCATGTTGGCAAGAAAGGGTACCCCATTCCATGTGAAAAATATTTCCTCTTAACAATTTCCTGCTCTGCACCGAAACATTTGTTACCCATACATAAAATCTGAAGCATCTTATCATATTTGATTCATTTGTCTGCTCGATTCTACACATTTGACAGTCTTTTGAACATTTCTGAGCAAGAGCATTATATTGAGCAAAGCGTTGTCTAATTCCGGTAGCAAATTGCAGCTGTGAAAGCTTTGTGAAAGCTATGAACAGTCTGTCATTCCTCTCCATTTTGCAGTTCACAAAAAGAAGTGCAGGTCGAACGTGCAGGGATATCTTCAAAGCTTTGTGCACAGAAGTTTTATAAGGTAGGCCACCGAATTTAAGATTTTTTTGATTTGGCCATTAAGTGCAATAATGGATTCTTTGCTGCCTGATTTAATAATGGACACCGTAGATGATGGTCAAACTGGGCATATAGAGGTGACTGAACTATAAGTTGCTTCAGTTTTTTTCCCGCATGTTTAAGTTATTTTGTTCACATTGTTTTTGCAGGTTTGACAGTTTGAGACAGTTCTGGAGGATCTTGCACTGGCTCATGAATTCAGCCCAGATCCATCATCGAACATCTCTGGCTCATTCTCTTTGAATATCAAAAGTATTATTGCAGATGTCTGGTGTGTATTTGGGCACGAAGCAGATGAGCAAATATATTGCAAGGTAAGCATCTTTAGCCATTCCACTCATGCTACTTCATGAGATAAGGGGAATAGCAGTGATATTTGAATTGATATTTGAAGCTCTGCATCAGCTCCATGGTGCCTTTCATTAGCTTGAAAAATAAAACTATGTTTATTGTCTTTATGCTTAAATTGGTTGTTTGAATTGTGGGTACGAATCATCTGCCTGCCATTATTTCTCTCTGCTACCCTTATCTCAATTTGGAGATCTCGCACACATGCTTTCTGCATTCTCAATTGCTGAATACATGATGCTATTCTGAAGCTTTTGAAACTCAGAGTAAATTGTAAGATATGATTCCTTGATTTCTATAATAGTTAGCAATTCATCTGAAATAGTGGACAACAATAATCGAGGATTTCTCAGAGACAAATTTACAGAAAAGCATGCATTCTTAAAGAAGCATGTTAAAATCTATTCTAAGGTATTTAATTATGTTGTCTACAGGTTGTACTTTTGCGGGCATATGGTCCAAATTTGTGGCATGCAACCACATTGATTTCAGACTTTTGATCAAGTAAGTATGATGAATTATGAATATCTGAAACATTCAAGGTTCTATTCCTTTGTCATGTAACATTAGATAGCTTGCCTTCTACTATACAAAGCAGACTCTTAGATACCATTGCTTCAATTTGATGGAGGCTCTACAAGTTATTCCTTCACCAAAGATAGTGGTCATAGATATTTTCAATTTTCATAAGCATTGCCGTTATTGCGCATGTATTTTGTTTATATTTTATCTTGGTGGCAATGATTGTTATTCATCTTTGTTTTACAGAATCGCCTGTTGCTTATGTTGTTGGCCGGCTACATTGCTGTAACTGTGGAAAAGAAGATCGTTGTGGCCCATATCGCAGGACGGTACTCTGAAGTATTTTCGAATGTGTTCATGGTTATTCATGGACTCTCGATTGGTGCTTCCTATAAAATCATAAGGTGCATGATAGATGATATGGTAGGAAAATTGCAAAAGGAGTTTCTCTGGAATTATGGGAACCAAGAGATTTAATAAATGGTTACCAAACACCAAGAGAATTGTACAAGGCTACCCTATAGAACATAATTTAGAAATTGTAAGTACCATATGAGCTTAGTTGAACGAACATGGAACTGGAAGCTTAACATTTGTCAGATGAATGAGGATAATCAAACCTCCTGATTCTTAAAGCCCATATTATCCATGTTGTCTCGGATTTGAAAGGATCATTGGATTTGCCCTTATTGTTTGGGTCAAGATTTAGATAGGGGTTGCAAGCAAGCGCCTTTTGGCAACATATTAGGATTTCGAAGCAAAGACACCTTGCACCTTTGGGAGGGATTGCCAAGAAGGTTTAGGGTATGAGAAACATCTTTAACGTACTTGGGTTTTGTCGTCTTACAGGAATTGGATGTGGGGTCCCAACTTCTGATAATAAACCTTACAAATCTCCATGTTTTGATAAAAAGATATATGGGACCCATCTTTTAATCTAGAAAGCATGGATTATATCTCTGCTAATCTGAGCATAAAAACTTAGGCTAATGGACAATATATGTTTTTCATAGCATTGATGTGATTTTGGATTATGGGTTGACCATTTTGGGTTGCTTTTAATTCTACAACACCAAGAGAAACCCTAACTACTTTCCTTAGCATTGATATGATTTGGATTTTGGGTTGACCACTTACGGTTTCTTTAGATGCTAAAATTTTGTATTTCTATAGCTATGCATGGGCAAAAACAACTCTAACCCAAAGCTCTTGCTACTAGCATAATCCAAAAGTCATAGGTTTTCAAGGGCTATATACAAATGAAACAAAACAATTTGTCAGAGCTTCTCATCATTCTCTTGAACATCATTTACACATTTTTAACTTATGCCCAGCAACGCTGGGCACTGTTACTAGTATAATATATTTTTTGGGTTGTCGTAGGGGGCAACCCTCTTGTTGGAGGGTGGAGTGACGTATGGAAGACCCCGATTTGTTCTAATTGTAATATGCGATAGAATATTCTATATACGCGGTTGCGATTGCCTGGGATTTTTTAGGATTCTTGTGACGCTCGGTGACACTTAGACGTCAAAGATTTGTTTGGTATTTCTGCGACGGTAGAGATTGTTTGGATCTCCACCATGATGTCTTGGATATGGAGTCTGCCAATCCGGTATCATTTTGTTTCTGACAAATGTGACATGTTGTGGCCCGCTCGACACAGCTTGGTTTGGAAATATGTCTACGGAAAGCACAAATTGAAGTCTCCTCTGAATCGGTCAGTTTTTATGGCGCTTCCGCTTAGTCTCGCGAATTCAATTCTTTTGTTTGTTGTAAGTAATCTTTCCCCTTCATTGTTTGCTTCTCCATAGCCCACATCTATAAGGAAATTGACTCTTTTTTCAACAAATTCTGGATTTGCATTGAACGGGTTGATTTGCATATGACACATTTTTCTAACATTAATCATTCGTGCTAGACACCATACTTGTGGACGCCCCTACTGTGATACTTGCCCTCACCATATACAAACAGAGTTCATCTCCCATACCAGCTCCATGCTAATACAGGGGCCCTCCACATGACACCGCAAACGCGGACGGGTTCCAAAGGGGAAGAGTGGAAGGGTCATTGCACCCGCCTCCCTCGTGGCCTACCTAGCTGCGAGGCGTAAACATACATGTCAAGTGAGCACATACATCAACATCATATGACCATCAATGGCGATGGTCCTCCACATATCTGATAGACAAAGATCAAGACATCACATAGGAATCCTACCCAAGGCTCGCACTCAAAGGGATGACGACGCTTAGTCTCCAGAGTTCATTGCGCATTTAATTCATGGCAATGGATTTGGCTGGCATATGAACATGGCTTAGGGTTGTCCACTCCATCCGCCTCCCCGTGGCACACTTTTTGCTCAGTGGTCTCGAAAAGTGCCTGACCCCGATCAGAAGCCCGCACGGATGCGTGAGCCAAAGGGCTACTCCCGGCTCATCCTCCCGCCCGGATGGGGGGCGTGTAGGGATCACTCCTCCGCAGATCTACATGCCGACTCAAGGTGACTAGAGGGCCACCGCCTCAGATTCGACCGAACCCACGGAAAGTGAACACCACTTCACGGTAATGAGCCCATGCCTTGCCCACACGCAGCGGGCAAGCCATTGGACCTAGTCACAATGATCCCCTGTGAGGCTTTTACACACCGTGAGGGATCGCTCAAGAGTCGACATGAACCTCCTTCTCGCCCGGGGCCTGGCCCCTTCACCCACATCCCTGTGGCTCTTGTGCACGGTGCCGACCTACAAGTGTGCTAGAGAGGCTACTCTAGGAGCATCAACTACAAAGCTTTAGGTCTCTACCCCCCCCTTCCCAATACAAGGAGTTCATAGAGATACATCATCCATATATTTCACGGAGAACTAAAGAACTAGATCTAATCTACATCATAGAGTTAGGTTCTTTAGTTAGAATCGCTATCTAGAGACCTAGAGGGCTGCTATGGGCAATTTAGGAGGCTAAACCCCACCGATTCGATGGCTGAAATGGGGTTTAGACTACTAAATTGCCTAAATACCCCATCCTTGGGTTCCTTCTCCCGACTGAAGCCTCGACCATCCCCACAGATGCTCAATCAAGGAAAACTAATGATGCAATTCTCCTATTGTGAAGTTCGGGAGGCGGCTTTGACCCTTGGGGCAGCCAAAACAGAGCTCCAAAACCCTAGAAACGAAAATGGGCAAGTTAGGGTTCTCCTACTTAAATAGACAAGGGGTTGGTTAGGGTTTCCAATTATCCCCTTTAGGCATGTGGGATAATTGGGAATGGGGCCCACTTGCCTTTAATGGCTAGGTGGCCAAATGTGCCCACATGGAAATGTGTGCACCTAAATGTGCCCACATGGAAATGTGTGCACCTTAATAAATGTGCATGTGCACATTAATAAGAAATGCACATACGTAGCAAGTTGCCCCTAGGGGCTACTAGCCCCTAGCTACACGCCGGGCGTATTAATCGCCGGGGGTGGCGGTACGCTGATTTAGGCAAGACAAGATACGCCCCGGGACCGTATATCAGGCCGAACGCCACATTCTCCCACCTTGAAATGATGTCGCCCATGACATCGTGGGTCTCCCCACCTTGAATCTTCCTAACCCGCAATCAACCCGATGCATACGATATACTACTATAATACTTATATATTTATTACGATTACCTTAAGGTAATAATTTTTAAATCATTATTACGCCATTACATTATCAAATAACTTGTCAATTCGTAACTTCTACTAAAACAAGGTACTTATTAGTTTCTATTATCACAACATTTAGTTTATCACAATTTAACACTTTCATATACAATTATTATTTAAGGTACTCTTCATTCCTTGCAACACATTCCAACAAAATTTGTGTTGCGGTCTTGACCTTAAAAATCCTCGCATTAATTTTATAATATCTATAATTACATACTTACTATCTTAATTATTAGAATTACTTTAAGGTAATGTTTAAGACATTACTATTTCATTATCCAATTAACTTATCACATCATAACTTAATCCACGCAAGGTAATTATTAACCTTACTTAATACAACATTTAAGTTTATCAAAGTTTATCAATTTCATACAAAATTTACACTTCTAAGGTACTCTTCATCCCTTGCAACACTTTATAACAAAATTTGTGTTGCAAGCCTTCAGTAGTTCGACCTCCTTGCCCTCCTGAGCTTATTGGCCTGTGGTCCATTAACACTACCCATTATTAATTATTAATAAAATTTTGGTTATATGGTGACCACCCCACCTATCTACATGAATGCATGGCTAATCTCCTGGCCAGGGAAGAGGATGATTCTTCCATCGTGGGCCGTGGAGACAACGCCCTATTATGCCTATATGCCGCCATGCCTACACCTCTAGTTGCCAGTACAGAGGATATCCTTCCGCGTGGGGCGTGAAGGATAGATTCCTCCTATCAAAGCATATATGGGGCTGACCTCCTTTCTCTCGAGGTCGTCTACTTCCATAGAACAGAAGTAGACTTTCTAATCTACCTTCCACTCGTCCAAGCGGAAACGCGGTCATGCCTACATTGGCATTACACCACGCCCTAAAGATCACCGTAGTGGTCTCATCATCGGTAACAACGCATGCAATCCATACCAAGCATAGGTTGCATGCGCAGATTAATCTTAACTACACATAGAATTAATCTACACAAATCGACATGCCTGAGCCAATTTTTGCTGGCTCCTTTAATGCATGTGATTAACATAATTACCCTAAGGTAATATTTATGAATTAACATTATCATAGTATCGGATACATTACTTCCGATAGTGCAATTATATTTACTCTAAGCTTTGCAATATTTAACGACTTTTAGATCGCGATTATTTAAACAATAACTCTGATTTAGACCTATTGTTACATAGACAAGGTTTTTAATTATCATACACAAGAATTAGATGTGCTTCTTATTCTCTTCCTTGGGTCTGCATTACCCTTTGGAAGTATATCCCTAAGATGCACTTAAGTATATCCTCAATTCTATTTTCTATTTACATTTATAAGGACCCGGGTCATATAGCTATCCTTGAAGGAATTGCATCCTTGCGAAGGATTAATTAACATACTACCTCACATTATTGTTGTTATTTAACTTATTTTCCTATGATACATATACATACGGCAATTTCTATCCAGTTATTAGGATCTATATTTAACTTATCAATAAGACACATTACAGCTTTATAATACATGCGCACACCTTACCTAAAGCTAGAACGATCCACCCATTGAGCCTGGCCGAAAGTAATTTTGGAGATGACTTGGTCGTTGCATTGCTCTCATGGTTTTGCTCCACTTTCGTTGGTGTAGTTAGCTATCATGCTCGGTCCTCAAGACGTTGAAGGCCTCTCCCGAGCTATCTATCTATCTATCTATCTATCTATCTATCTATCTATCTATCTATCTATCTATCTATCTATCTATCTATCTATCTATCTATCTATCTATCTATCTATCTATCTATCTATCTATCTTACGCTTATTCGCTTCGCCATTGCGGAGTGAACTCTATTCTATAAAGGTCACAATTCTATTAAGTACGCTCAATCATAAGATTGAGCCGCCCCACTTTCTTCGAGAAGAAAATGGTCCTCAAGACCCCTTCAACGACGCTGTACACAACGCCATATCTATTCTCTCCCCTAAAGAGGTTATACTTTCTTACTTAGCGCATTGAGTTACTAGCCTTAGCTAACATATATAATCACCTAAGATGGATATACATATTATGTTATCATTTATTTCAATATAATTACGGGTTACCTACTTAGTTAGAACGATTCTAAACCACAAGGTTTTGTCATGACGACAATTCCTTTTGTCTCCGGGTATAAAATCACTCGTGGGGTTGAAAAAGTAGTGTCCTGACGTGCCGCTTGCTTTGCTTTGCTTTTGCTTTATCGAATTGCTTTGCTCGTTTCTTCTCAAAGACACAAATAATCAGAATTCCCCAAACTCGATCACTCCTACGGATCGATGACATGGTGTCCGATTATTGGGGAATCGCCACGGTTGGCTTTTGGCGGGAGGAATGATGGAGTGTAATTGCGAAATTGAAGGAGGCAGTTGGCGGAACTGCCCTCTCTTGCCATTCTCGAATTTGGTTACGGTGGAGAATCGGGCCGATTGGAGTTTCTCATATTCATAATTTGAATGGATGAAGATGAGAAGAGACTGATTTTTCGTGAAATTGATGCTTTTTGCGTAAAGAGGGAATCAAGGAAACGCAAAAGGAATTGATGGAAGCTACCGCTAATTCCAAAGAATTAAGCCTCGGTGTGAGAAGAATTCGGAGATTTCAAAGGATATGCATGATTATTTTGAGGATCCGACAAAACATGCCAATGCTTTAGATAAGGCTGCTATTGTGGACAGATTTGTAAGAAAGATAAAACCAAATGTACCTTTACAAGTAAGCGTTGCAGACAAAAAGAGAGACAAAGGTTATGCAAAAAGTGATTGCTAATGTGAAGGAAACTATGCAACAGACAAACGAACCGTAAAGATTGACATTCGCAGCAAAAGGTCAACTTTTACAAATGGTTACATCCACGGAGAATAAACTTAATCATTCTCGATAGCGAGCCAGCCGCTTGAAGTGCCTAGAAAAATCTATTTGTGCAGCCTATAGAAGAAGAGTAATGGCGAAAGGGAATCAGTCCCCCCGGTCTATGTTTTGAGGAAGAAAAGGTCCGATTCATCGTTGATGAAGTGAAAAAGGTTGTTGCGGTTTTCTTCTTGACTGAAAACACAAGAGTTTCTCCATACAAAAACATGTGAGGAAGTTTAAGACAATGGCAATAAAGTTGACCATCCAATCCATTTGCTTGAGGTCTCCTGTGTATTTATATCCGAATGTTTCGGTCACCGTTAATTTGTAGTGTTTGATAAAACTTTTCATGTTGAAGTTGAACAATTTATGCTTCACATGTTTTATGTATGAATTGCTATCCGCATTGTTTCAAATTCCCTATTGCTTTATAAATTTGCATTCTGCAATGTCTCAAGATCTTTGATTAATTACTTATTATGATTGATTTGCTTCATTGTTTCCAAGATTTCATGATTTTGCTTTATGCATTACAAAATGAATTTTACATGTTGTCTGCAGCTCCAGCTTCTATATGGCTTTCAAGCAACAATATCCACATATCAACATTGCACAACAAACATTTGAGAGGTCAAGCCTTCATTTGTTAGAAGACTTCATGAGAGGGAAACTTGTCATTGCACAAGATCACATCCATTTGGAATTTGTTCTTCAAACACCAATGCAGAAGAAATCGCACCCTAGAGGTGTTCATGAAAATTGTTCCCGCAATTGCAAAGTGTGGAGAAGGAGATGAATGCAAAGCTAAATTGATGACTTACAAGTCTACTAGTGAGTTGTGGAGGGAACTTGTATGTGAAAAGCAAGATCCCTTAGAAGAATGGCACAAGCATTCCTGTCTGATGGTTGCTTGTAAATCTTGTGGTTTGAAAAGGTACATTTAACATTCATGTATATCTATTTTGGAAATGAGCTAACGTTGTAGCTTTCAGATTGCCAATCTGTCCAAAGGAAAAGACAATGAAAGACATTTCTGTTGAGTGGAAACAGTTTGAGAAGGTATATTAATTTGTTTTAGTGTTATTTACTTTTTCTGAAACTTGTTTAGGACCTAACATCACCAAATTGTCTGCTGTATTGCAGCAAGAGCCTGGTAATTTGAAGGAGAGTTCAATTCGTAAGAGGGGAGGAAAAAAACCAACTAAAGTCACAAGATTAGCATACAAGTCTGCTCCAGTACAAGAGTTTATTCAGTATGCCAACAAGACACTTGTGCAATTTGTTCCACATAATTACACGGCACATTGGCAGGCAAAGCAATTTAAGCAATGCTTAGCCAACTTTCCAAAGAATACTATTGTATCAGTAATTGATTTTGCTGAGAACTATAGCCTCAAAATTCAGAAGGAAGTACAATCATGCCATTGGCATACCGACCAAATTACTATTCTTGTTCACATTACCTATAGACATCCTACAGAAAAGGAAGAGGAAGAATTTAGGAACACAGTCGCATCTTGTTCAGATCGAGAAACAAGTTCAGGTACAGATCGAAGAATAATTAAGGAGACACATTTTTACATTTCTGATTGCAAGGAGCATTCAACTGAGTTTGTCAACCACTGCTTGAAAGTCCATGCACAGTGGCTGAAACAAATGAATATAGAGTACAGCAACCATGTTTTTTGGAGTGATGGTTGCACATCTCAATTCAAAGGTGCCAGACCCTTCTGGTACATAGGTAGAAATTTTGTGAACAATCCTACTCTGGAATATTTATGGTGTTTTTTTTGCAAGTTCTCATGGTAAAGGAGAACATGATGGAGCTGGAGCTGTTTTGAAATTAATTCTAGCAAAGGAGCAAATGAAGTATGATTCCTGAAGCCGCAATGTGCTAAGGATGCGGTGGAATTCCTAAATGGTACATTGAAAACCATCCCAGCCAATGAAAAAGAGGTATTTTCCGTAGGGTGGCCTAGTGTTTGCTTTGATGGAATTGCTTTGATGCTTTGCTTTTTGCTTTTGCTTTGACTAACTTTGCTTTGAATTGGCCTTTTATATGCTTTTTGATTCATTAAATTTGCTCTGATTTGCTTTCTCAGATTTATCTTGGCTTTCATTCAATTCCGGTGGTTGTCTCATTACTTTTGATTTACGCTTTGATTATCTTTTGCTCGATTGGAATTGCTTTGATGCTTTTGCTTTTTGCTTTTGCTTTTGCTTTTGCTTTGATTAATGCTTTGACTAACTTTGCTTTGAATTGGCTTTGCATTTGCTTTCTGCATTCATTAAATTTGCTCTGATTTGCTTTCTGATTTTATCTTGGCTTTCATTCAATTCCGTTGGTTGTCTCATTACTTTGATTTCTTTGATTATCTTTGCTCGATGGAATTGCTTTGATGCTTTTTGCTTTTGCTTTTGCTTTTGCTTTGCTTTTGATTAATGCTTTGACTAACTTTGCTTTGAATTGGCTTTGTATTTGCTTTCAGATTCATTAAATTTGTTTCATTTTGCTTCTGATTTATGTTGGCTTTCATTCAATTCCGGTGGATGTCTCATTACTTTTGATTTACGCTTTGATTATCTTTTGCTAACAATTTGCTCTTGCATTTGCTTTCTGAATTTGCTTTGCTTTGCTTTTTGCATTAACTTGCTTTTGAGTCAATGCTTTCCGTACTTTTGGAATATTGAAGCTAAGGACATAGATAAGTCCGAAAAGAAGGAATGGAAAACTTTGAATGGGAGCTCAAAGTTACATAGCATTAGGGCACTTGATAGGAAGGATCCAACAAAAGTGAGTACTGATGCCTTGCTTGTTTTGCCAAGCATGTTTTCATGGAGATTGGGATAATTGCATTAACAAGAGAAGGATAGGAGGTTGGAAAGAAGGTGTATTAAAACCAAAAAGAAGTACAAACCAAGGAATGCGTAGAGACAAATTATCCAATGAGGAGGAGGAAGAAGAAGATGATGATGATGAGGGTGAGCTTGATTACCCCGGTGACATCTTAGAAGTTGGGGATAACTTTGGTCAGCACTGTAAGAAAATAATGATGAGGGTGTCGACTTTTACTTACTCAAGTTTGTCTTGAGACAAAGCAAACATTGGTCGATTCTTATGTTGATGAGTGGGGAATGTATACAATGTTGGAGAGGTTATAGTATCAAAGCACTACTATCGCGAATTAGACACTCTAACTTTTCAATTGCTGGTGGACAAGCCAGTGGCTTCAATTTACAGCCACTTGGTAAGGCATGTTAAGTTTGACATGAATGATATTGGTGGCAACATGTACATGTTAGGAGAAGAGACCTGCCAGAAAATCATGTCATCTTTACCTGCTCAGAATGAGTTCAATGCTCTCGATTTGGGTTTCAGTTCACAAGTGCATAGTATAAAACATTGACATTCATATTGATATTGTTACAACAGTTTTACAATAGAGTGCACAATGATGTGCATTCAAAATCTGGCAACCAGGGGAAAAAAATTTATGTATGCCAGGTATATTCACATCTAACATTACATTGCACAATGATGTGCATTCAAAATGTGGCAACCAGGAAGAAAATTTTATGGTTGCCACCGTTGTTTTTTTCACATCTTACACTTTTCTTGACATTCCTTAACATCCATTGCCTCACAATCTGTCTTCCGTGAACTCGCAAGAGCGAACTCCAGCTAAGGTAAGAAGATATGGCAAGCCAAGCAAATCAAGCAAATCAAGCAAAAAATAAATTGCTTACCAGAAGTTCCATCATGGCAACCGCCTTTTCACAGAATAGCCCATCTTGGATTCTCTCGCACATGCTTGGAACACAAATCCAAAATATCAAAGTCTTCTTGTTTGACAATTTCTGGGGCAAGATGTTCTTTTCACAAATTTTGTAGGCTCGTGGACTTTCAGCCCAACCAAACAATACATCCTTCATCTTTTCAAACCATTCTCAGGCCCTCATCAAACCAAATGAGCTAACTATTAAAGAATGGTACACCGGGTGAAAAAAAAAAAGATTTATACAGAGAATCATCCACCAACAAGACATTCTTCATTTCGATATGCTTCAATGACATAAGAAAGTGGCTTCAAATAGACCGGCTTGTCCGGATTGGTCGGGTGTGGATAAGGCAATTTCAAACATTGTGCTCCTTCCCAAATGAACTTGAACTTAATAAGATAATCCGGCAGTAACATCTACCGCAGCACTCAATGATGTTGTAGCGGTTCATACTTTTGGACCAAATAGCAATTTCAAAATGTTCTAGGGCCCAAATCCATGAAATTATGCAAACCTCAGTGCGCAAACCAAAGACTTTGTTGGTTGTGTACGTTTCTTGATTTGCAGGTATTGGTGTTCATGGTTTGTCATGCTTATGCCAACTCTTCATAAGCACACCATTCAAATCAAGGACCAACAGTTTGTCTTTGTGCCTCCCTACAAACAAGAGATACATTTTAAAAACACTTTAGACACAAACTAAGATATGACATTGTCAACTATGAAAAAGATTACAGATTCACATATTCAATGAAAAAACATTTTATTTTAATGAAAAAGTTTACAGATTCTAATATTTAGAAAAGATTTTATTTTTAACGTAAATCTTACAAATTGAAAATATGACAATGTCAAATACAGAGTGGTTTATGTGTTCAAAGTTTAGCCCTTCCCATTATAGGCATCTAATATTCTTTCTATTGGAGTGCTTTGTCACCTTTTTGTAACTTGCACCTTCTCAAAGAACTACTTTGGGAATAGGTTTGATTGCTTTCTTCTTTTTTGCGGCCTCACCCTACGCTTCCTTGGAATTGTCGTATTCTTTGTTGCATCCTCTTGAACTTCTCTTCCATCCTCCCCGACGCCTTCTTTGTCTTGCTCATCCACTTCCGGTAATTACCGTTGTGGCATCCGCAATTGTGACCACCAATTTGTCCAAATCCTGCTGATCCACAATAACTGGAGTTGTCTGCTCCACAAAGATTCATGTGAATATCCGAGTTGGAGTTACAGATCGGGAAGAATAGTCTCAACAGGTTCAAGGCTAGTTTCCTTGATATTGATTGTAGCTCTTCTCAACCTCGCTCTTAATTCCCAAAGAAGCTCCTTCCTCAAGAACTTGGAATATTTTCTAAAATACCTTCATATGCACAGTCGTAATCACCAAAGATCTTCATTCACATCAAAGAAATTCACCAAATTCATCTAAATCCACATAGTCATCATGTTTCCTTTTTGTTGGTAACTTTTCCTGCAAATAACATGACCAAAACTTTTCAACAAAAGCAATTTTCACAAATAAAGCAAAGCAAATAAATAATACTTACTTTCTTAGATGATTCTTCTGTTTGCTGTTCTTCTTTTTCTTCTCCTTCATTTGCATTGGTCTCTAAGCCAAGTTCTTCAAAGAATTTCATTGGGACATCCATAGAACAATCCAGGCATTTTTTATTCTCTACAAGAAGCAGGCTGCAAATTAAATGATAAGCATGTTGGCATGGTAGCACTGCACTAATCTTGTAGTCATCTTGGAAAGCTAATCCACATGCAGAACATGGTATTTCATAACACAATGGCAACCTGCTTTGCAATAACTTGAACTGAATACAGGAGGCATTTACACTACTCAAGTTATAGCAATTAGCCCTGTAATTCTTCCATTTGAGCAGGTCCCTTTCTAGCACTCCATGTAATGCTTCCAATTCATTCTTCTTCTCAACTTGATGATCATCCACCTTTTCAATAAGGCTCTCTAATTTCCTGCAATAGAATTTCTCCTGCATCAAGTCCTCGCATCAAGTCCTCAATTCTTTTCTTATCGAATCGAGACTTTTCTACTTTGATTCCAAAAATTGATCTCGACCAAGCAACCTCGCTTATGTCTTCTCTTTTGCTTCGATCCCGGCAATATCTCTCTCATTCACATATCTTTGGGTGATCTTGCTTGCAATGTCTCCGCCAGATCTTTCTTGCACAATTCAAATTCACCCTCCAACCTATTCACTTCTTCATCCAAGACCCTAACATTAAACATTAAGCTTCCTCTGCTTAGCAAAGGAACAAAGACTTGCCCGAGTAAACCCGTGCATTACTTGGCTTCAATGGTGTGGGATTTGGTGTGGTTCTTCACTTCTTTGCCCGGAGAGGTCTGTTTCGCCCAGTGGAATGTTTTGGTTCGAGCTTAACTAGCTTCCTTGGGTACCATCAACTTGTTCTTTAAATGAAACCCGTTTATCTTGTGTTCGTCCGGGTTAAGAGCTTTCGACTACAATTCTCCCAAGTAAATGCAAAGGCAAATTTCTTCCCCGAGCTCATTGTTCGCTGGACCATGAGGATAAAGCTCAGATAAGAAAAATCTAGCGTTCTTTTAAATGAGGCTTCACATAAAATTTTTAATTTTACCGTCAAGAAGCCATGATTCCGCCGATTCCCAATCCTCGCCGCAATTTGATCCTCCAACCATTTAATCCATTTTCATGGGTACCATTCCTTCGGCGAAAGCTTCATCGCCATCGCCAGAGGTAGTTATGGCGCCAAAATTTCCTGATTCCGAGCTAACCGAAATGTGAACCTAAAAGTTTGCTTTGCTTTGCTTTTTGCTTTGCTTTTTTTTTTTTCATTTAACTAGTGATTTTATACCCCTCCAAAGACTATTTGATTATTATAATTCTTATTTTAGATGTACCTTACATGTTTTATTCTTTTATATTCTAGAGATTCCCCCCTTTCTTAGTTATTTAAACTCTTGAATATTCCTACCAATCGAATTGATGTCATCGTAACAAGTTGGCGGACTTGTTAGATTACTTCTTTTCTTTCGGTTGATTATTCTTTGGAGATACTAGATTTATACATGGTCAACAATTATCCTAGTAATGATTCCTTCTTAGCTAAGGATCACTCTCACCAAGTGGTTTCAATATGTTGGATGTCCTCATAACAATCGTGTATATTTTAGTTACTCCTATCGCTTCCTTCCCAATTGGGCAATCCTTTCAACGAGAATATCCGGAATTGCCTTCTAATCCCAATATGGATGTTACCGCCCATACATTTAACCTACTAGGCCCCGTGGCCTTAGATCCTTTAGCTTGCTAGAAGCTCATCCACTTGTTGCCCGCTTGAAGCCGCGCAAGGTAACATTCTCCCAGTCGCCGATACTTCCGGTCTCTCTTGACGGGATGCTCTTTGAAGTAGAGGTTGACTTCGCTTCGCTAGAAGCCTCTCTCATTGCTGGTGGCTTGATGGTGTAGTTGATCACTTGAATCTTGCATGCCGCTTTTCAAATGCCTCAAGGTGGCGGCGATTGAAAGAGATCTTTCATCTTGAACTCTTTGTCTTGGCAGCTAAAGGACGCCTACATCCGGGATATTGTTTCTTCGACTCATCGATGTCTCATACGTCGAGTCCTCTTGTCGTTATCGTGTTGTTGCCCAAGAGTGTTGGACGATGTTGATTGCTTCACCCCCGCAACTTGCATGACATCTCTTCCTTTGATCATTATGCTATGGGAGGGAAGGAATAACAAGGGAACTATACATGCAAAACATATAGCTTACATAATTACAATTACTACTAGGGCTATTAGGTCTCCCTTGTGCCTCCCTTCGAGTTGCACACCTACTCCTTGGCAACGTCATGGGTGTTCCTCCGGTGCAATGGTGTTGACGATCTATATCCTCCTATTTGCACGTCCGGCTCGCACTCCGGTAACTTGTTTATATACTTGGGCCCTCCGATGTTTTTGTCGGCTATGGCACAACCGCTTTGCATCACATTCTAACTAAAGGTGTGCTGGTCGTTGATGCTTCGACATTTTAGTCTGCTTTCCTGTCCTGTTCTCGGGCAGTAATTGTTCTCCCCTTCATGATACTTGAAGCTATTTGGAGGCGCTCTTGAGGCCGCAGGCGCGATTCCTTTGGCAATACTCTTAAGAGTTGTTCTCTTCTATGGTTGTTCTTTGGATCGCTCATCCTTGGGTTCCTGGGGTTGCATGCAAGGTCACAGGCAAGTCATCGGCTCGCCTCATCTAGTTGGTTCTCCATCGAGCTTCCAAACTTCCTCGCTTTGATCCCTCGATCACATGGCTTGACGCTTGTCACGTTCCATGCTGCTATCGCCTTCTTGTCTTGAGGTACCTTCCAAAGGCTTTGATTGTGCTCGCCGCTTTTGGTCCTCCCTTGCCTCTAGGGAGCTCGTGGAAGAAGTCGGTTGCTAGCACTTCTCCAGCTTTCAGTTCCCCGACCTTTTGCCCCTCTATGCATGTCGGCCTCTCGCAAGTAAGGCATCATGGCTCTCCTCCCCATGGCTCCGTTGTCGGGATGATGGATCCTTATCTCCCCGCAAGCTTTGACCCCTTCTTGCGTTGAAGAAGTACCTTCTTTAGATATACTCTTGTCGCTGAGTAGCCCGGCTATTATCTTGAACTCTCTTTTCACCAAGGTGCTTCAGTTGCTATCCTTGTCGTTAAGGTGTGAATGCTTCTACCTTGGGCGTTTGACGCGCCACATGTCGGGGATATGATTGGCTTCTTCTCTTCTAATTCTTTGGTAGGAGTACTGACGAAGCCATCACCTAGTTGTTGAAGGCATATCTCCTTGTCGCGGTGCCTTTCGTAAGTGCATCTCCATCTAATACACGGTGTCATAAGCGCATCACCCTATATTACCACAAGGTGGGATTATGGTCGTCCCGAGATGTTGCCTTCTTTAGTTGGCTCATTGATGTCGGGCGTTCCTCCTTCCATTGTTGAGGCCACTCGTGTCATAAGTTCGCCAAGTGTTGCTGCTGCCCAAAGATGTAGTGTTGCGCCCTGACGATGTCCTGGTGCCGCGTTGATGATCTTGACATGACCGGTGTTGTCTCTTATTCTAACATTGGGTGGCCGAGCAGTCTTCTGCTTGAGGGCATTTCCCGAAGTGTTTGGAGTCGACGGTTTGCTTGGCCTCTGGTCATTTCTCCCTCGTACTTGCTCTTCCATTTTGATCTTGGGCTATAGTTGTGCTTCCTTGCTTCCTCATTTGGTAGTCGGTGAAGGACCTTCCTCGATCTAAGCGCTCAAATCAAAAACATGACTTTAAACTCATGTTTCTCCACTATATCTGTGAGCACCCGAGATATACAATAGACATATACGCATTTACATTGGGATTTTTAATTCATCCACTTTTTCAAAACAACTACGAATATCTACTTAAATGTTTATACTCCTTTAGGGTTTCCCCTCCTCGATCGCGTTTGATTCTTGGGGCTTTTGCATCTTCTTCGCTTCGGGTTGACTCCGGGATTTCCTTGAGATGTCGCTACTATTGTTGAGCTTCATGTCTGATCCGAGCTGATCACCTCAGGATTGCGAAGAGTGTTCGTCGATGTGACCCTTGAAAAGATGCTCCTCCTTATTGTGTATGTTCGTCATGAGGAATGCGGTAACCGCCACGTCCCTACATGCGGTGTGTCGTTGCAAGATTGCTGATTTGCGGTGCCATTGATCGAGCTTGAGTAGGGTCACCGGCTGTTGCAGTCGGGCATTCTTGAATGTCTTGACTCACGAGATCGCGGGTGAAGGCGGGCATTGTCATTTCGCAGTTGAATTTCTGAGTCGACTCTGCTGTTTGGGCTTTGCTTCATTCCGGGTAGCTCTCCACGGCTGGAAGTGTGGTCATCTCCATTGCCCCTACCATGACTCCTGCCGGTCATTTCTGCGTGATTTGTGCCTGCTTCGGCTAGGGTCGCCCCTCCGGCCCTTTGGGTCCTAACCATTCGAAGTCTCGCACTCCTTGGCTGACGTAGTAAAAAGCGCCCTTCCTTTGGTTTCTAGGTGTTCCCGGTCCCCAATTCTGTTTGGAGCGTAATATTCTCCTCCCCTTGATCTTGCCCTTAGTGCTGATATAGGCCTTCGCTTGGAGATGTTCCTTCCCCGATATCGTCTCCTCCCCCCTCATGGTCTCCTACTTTTTTGGAACCGATGAAAGTTCTTCTGCTGGTGCAAGGGAGCTGGAAGCTCGTCCTGGTCGTCTTAGGTGCTTTGTGGTTGCCTAGCTTGGTTGCTTCTTTTGTTGACGCTGCATGACATTTGCTTGAGTTGTCGGGCTGCAAGGTCGTGGTGGTCCTCCCCGGTTTCTATACGCTCCTCGGTCGCCATGACTTCTCTCCTCGAATTTTGAAGATTGTGCCCTCTAGCTCTATCTCGTGATGCTAACGCGGCATCGATGTCTAACGTCTTCCTGCACCTGTATTTTGCTGCCTTGCATTCTTCCATTTGAAACTCGTGGGCGTCGAGTTGGTGAAGGCGTCGAGATCCTCTTTCTGATGTGAGCTCGTGGACGTGGTAGCCGGGAGGTTGACATCTAGAAAATTTTGATGCCGCTTGGTTACCAAATATTCTTCCCATTTGATGAAGATTGATGATAGGCTTGGGTGGTGTCCCCGCTCTACTCGTTTGTCGGTTGAGGTGTTTGTCGTTATGCTTCCCTCTCTTGGTCCGCCTTTTCGGTCTCCTCTCCTTATCCGGCATCATGCATTGGCTGGGACCTCGATGTCGCTGCTTTGCTCTTGGTCTCCAAGAACATTGCTCGATACCACTGTAGACGCCCCTACTCGCATAACTGTGCCCTCACCGTATACAAACAGGAGTTCATCCCCCATACCAGCTCCATGCTAATACAGGCCCCTCCACATGACACCGCAAACCGGGACGTTCCCCAAAGTGGGAAGAGTGGAAGGGTCATTGCACCCGTCTCCCTCGGGGCCTACCTAGCCGCTGAAGCGTAAAACATACATGTCAAGAGGCACATACATCAACATCATATGACCATCACGAAGGATGGTCCTCCACATATCCGCATAGACAAAAGATCAGCACATCACATAGGGAATCCTACCCAAGGCCTCGAGACTCAAAGGGATGATCGACGGCTATCTCCGTGAGTTCATTGCGCATGCAATTCATGGCAATGGATTTGGCCGGGTATATGAACATGGCTTAGGGTTGTCCACTCCATCCGCCCTCCCGTGCACACTTTGCAGAGTGGTGCGAAAAGTGGGACCCTGACTGTAGCCCACGGGATGCGTGCCAAAAGGGCTACTCCCCGGCTCATCCTCCCGATTCCATGGGGCGGTGAAATCACTCCCTCCGTGAGATCTACATGCCGACTCAAGGTGACTAGAGGGCCACGCCCGTATTCACCGAACCCACCGGAAAGTGAACACCACTTCACGCGGGTTCGAGCCCATGCCTTGCCCACACGCAGTTGGCAAGCCATTGGACCTAGTCACAATGATCCCCTGGGCTTTACACACCGTAGGGATCGCTCAAGAGTCGACATGAACCTCCTTCTCGGCCACCGGCCCCTTCACCCACATCCCAAGGTGTGGCTCTTGTGCACAGGCGAATCTACAAGTGTACTGCTAGAGGCTACTCTAGGAGCATCAACTACAAAGCTTTAGGTCTCTACCCCCCTTCCCAATACAAGGAGTTCATAGAGATACATCATCCATATACTTCACAGAGAACTAAAGAACTAGATCTAATCTACATCATAGAGTTAGGTTCTTTAGTTAGAATCGCTATCTAGAGATCTAGAGGGGCTGCTATGGGCAATTTAAGAGGCTAAACCCATCATTCATGGCTGAAATGGGGTTTAGACTACTAAATTGCCTAAATACCGATCCTTGGGTTCCTTCTCCCGACTGAAGCTCGACCATCCTGTGAGATGCCGAATCAAGGAAAACTAATGATGCAATTCTCTCAGACAGAGTTTGGGAGGCGGTTTTGACCCTTGGGGCAGTCAAAACAGAGCTCTAAAACCCTAGAAACGAAAATGGGCAAGTTAGGGTTCTCCTACTTAAATAGACAAGGGGGTTGGCTAGGGTTTCCAATTATCCCCTTTAGGCATGTGGGATAATTGGGAATGGGCCCACTTGCCTTTAATGGCTAGGTGGCCAAATGTGCCCACATGGAAATGTGTGCACCTTAATAAATGTGCATGTGCACATTAATAAGAAATGCACATACGTAGCAAGTTGCCCCCTAGGGGCTACTAGCCAAGTTACATCGTCGCGCGTTACCGCCACGGGTGGCGTGTACGCTGATTTTAGGCAAGATAAAGATACGCCCCGGGACCGTGATAATCAGGCCGAACGCTACAATACTTGAATTTCGCCGTATTATATCAATATAGGCCAATAACCTCTAAGAGAAACCGCAAATGGGCAAATACGAATTGTTAAATGTGCAATTTGGCAAAATGTGAAGAATATTTTGGGTTTCCCTTTGCAATATTTAAAGTTAACTTGGCAATAACGTGGTTAAGATAATATTTTAGTGATAATAACTAGATGTGACCTTTAATTTGTTACAGGTGCTCCCAGGGGTATAGCCGGAATCGGACCCTTGACGGACGTCCATGAGCACGGGGGTATTGTTAGTCGCAATTGCCGGGCAGTTGTAATTAATGGGCCATGTTGACTGTGATCAGTCTATGGTGACAAGAAGCGGAATAAGTGGCAATAGTTGCTAGCGACGGATAAAGGTTTGCTACGGGGGAGCACTAATATTATCAAATATTAGTGTGGAAGGAGTTTGCAGGGTTTGTCAAGGCGAAAGATTTATATTGATGTATGGTTAGCATTACTATGTTATTGTTAATGGAACTAGTATCGTCACTAGGAGTTAAAGGCATTAATATAAAGGAATGCAAATTAGCTATGTGAAATATGAATGTTATATGGACACATGGCATTAACGGGTTGGATGGGTTATAAAACCTATTATAAAGAATAGATGGATGAATTCGACGCATCGGCGGACCGGAATGCCGATCCGGAGAGTCGTGGCAAGGAGCTATGATTCGAATCGAATCAAAGCATGGGCAAAGCCGCTTTGCCTTTCAGAGTGGATGCGAAGAACTCTAGAGGCTCGATTATACAGCTGGAGAGCGGGTTCAATTTGGGGGGGGGGGCAAAATTGGGTCTTGGAAAGAGGAAGCCGATTCTGCTGTTAAAACATTCGCTTGAGTTAATATTTGATCGTGTGATTGGATAATCAGCACGGTCACTGGTGGCTTACAAAAACAATTAGATTCTTCCCCAGGGCAAATCGGCCTCAGGTAAACGTTAGGCCGCCATCCGCTGTAGAATCGCTAAGGGGAACCAATCATAGGAGGGAACCCCATTGGGCTGGGAATAGGCTGAACCGATCAGCGAGGGGATCTCGGATCCAAGGTGTGGATGGAAGCTGACGGCTTCTTCTACCGATCACTTCACAAACCCCTGAGTTAAAACAACGGTGCCCTATGCTATTCTTTTACAAGAGATGTTTTTGGCCTCTTCAACATTCTCGCCATGAAGCGCCATCTCCATTATCCGGGCGAAGGTGCACCACATGGATGATGTTAGGTATCCCGTTCTGCACTTGCCATGGCTGAATCTCCTCGCTTTTGAAACGATGTTGGAAAGAGCATTGCACTACATGGTTTGCCCGCTTGCGGTAACCGCAGCATTGCCCGATGCTTGCCGATTCGATCCCCGACCTTTTGCAACAATATCTCAATGGTCGTTTTTCTCAAAAGATATGGGGCGCGATTACTTTGACCCAAGTGAAAAACTGGTCATTATCATGCACACATAAATCCCACCTTGGCACCGGGGCCCCAAGCTTATTTGCTTGCCTCATTGTCCGGGAACAAGCTTGTAGCTATTGCATCAATTCGCATACGGGGTCCCACACAATGGATTGAGACAGTAGATGGGAGCTGCCGCAATTGTCGCGAGAAGCGAGACTATGTGCATGTTGCCGATTCTGAGTTATTGAAGATGAAAGCCATACTCTTCCGAAAGTTGCCACGCTTTTGAGATAGTCCTAATCATTTTTGACCTTAGCATTCCATTCCACGCTTCCACAACTTCTCAGAGCACTATCATGCATGACTTGGCATTATATATACTTGAGGTTCTAGATAAACGTTTGCAATTACTGAGCCCTCAATAGTCATTATCTCTGCTTGTCTAGTATCATCATTACTGCAAAGGTTTTTCCCTTGAAAACCTTTCGAGGTAGGGGTTTTTTAATCCTAGTAGTAATGATTGTACTAGCCCATTGTATGGGTCCCATGACCTATTGGTCTCCGTGGACGTTAAAAAAACTATTCTATTCGATTCTACGCGGGCGAGGATTGTTCAGAGAAAAGTTTTTGCCGTAACATAATTGAAAAAAGTTTAACTAAGCAACATAAATTGCAATTCTAGGGAAAGGTCCTTATGCACAAATATCATCATCCGATCAATGACCCATAGGGGAATAAACTGATGAACCCCAAAAAGAGTGAAGAGGGGAACAAAATGATAAACCCCAAATGAGTAAAACAACAAATACAACCACGGGTTAGACCACCCGATATATAAGATAATTGTGTACAATGAGTCCAGGCCCCACATAAAACATTCAGAAAGTCGTTATATTATAATGCTCCCAAACTGCAACAACTGCAATAGTCGTCGTCAGCCACCCATCCAGCCAGTGACTCAAATCCGTCCCGTTAAGATACTGCTCCATGTGTCCCTCTTGTCCACTCGTATAAAAAGCAACCTTATGAACTTCAGAGAGCTCCAAACTACAAGACCAAACAACATGTGATTGTCAAGCGTGTTAGGAGCCATCTGAGCCAAGAAAGTAAGCAAGCTACAAAGTTGGACTAGAAATACAAGAGCACAATATCACAATGGAAAAGACAATCCATGAGGATCCTCGAAAACCATAGAGCTAGCCGAGATAGGAAAATATAGGCTCGACAGAGAGGCGTATAAAAATCAGCACCATGCACATCAATGAGCTCCAAATTACAAAACCTAATCATATGTGACTGTCAACTGTATTAGAAGCCATCCACGGGCCAAGAGTCAGCAAGCTATAAAGTTGGACTAGAAATATAAGGGGGTGTTTTTATGCTTGACATACCCATATTTTGGTTCGATCGACACCCGATCAGCACCTTGAATCGCGACGGTAGAAAGGCGGGTCGTCCGTCATTATGGTGAAGGGGGTACACCCTTCATCATTCGTCATCGATTTTTTGTAATTTTCTTGAGCCATCCCCTGCTTTACATAATTTCGAATGCATCATTGCCATCCTCGCTTTAAATCTATTCAGTCGATCAAGCTTCTCCTATTCTCTGTTTTTCGAATTCAACAAGCAAGAACAGAATTATGATGGCGCTCAATTCCGGCGAGGTTGTTGTCCTTCTCTTCTGTGAAGCTCTCAAATTTCCCTTTGGCCTATGAAGTTCTAACCTTTATTTGTGCTTGCGGGACATGCCGATGGCGAAACGGAATATGAATTCCATGTTAACCGGGCTCTTTCTAACAAAGGAAAAAGCCAAAGAAATTAAGGCAAAAGATGTTACAGAGGCCGATTTTCTTCGAGTTTGGAAGATGCCACTTTAAGGGAAGATTAACCTGAAATTTATTAAGCTGCCTATGAAACCCAGGTTGAACGACCTTCTTGGGCGGATTTACAAAATCCAAGCCCACTAACAATGAAGTTAGAGTCACCTTTGCTAGAGCTTTTGCCCGGCTAATTCCCCCGAGCAGCCGCAAATCGAGGAATATGCTATCAACCCGGGCATCCTTTGCTGCTGATGCTTTTAGGACTTGAGCAAGCAAATGGGGCTGACAAGCTAAGCAAGAGGGTAATAGCTATAGCAACAACAGCAATGCTATACTCAATCAGCTTAGGAGGCTTGCCGCCATGAAAGCCGAAAAAGAAAAACGATATTTTGATGAAAGAAGAAGATTATTTGAGGAAGGAAGGTGCTCTCACTCAAGGCCGACTCTACCATCTCTCGCAATAGAAGAGCAGATATCTGAAAAAGTGAAGGACAGAGAGGCCTTAGAAACAAATTTTACGCCCATCTAACAAGAAGCTATTCAAAGGCTTAAAGCACAAGAAGAAATGTGGCGAGACCTCATTGGCGACCATAAATAAGGTGGATAAAATGGATTGAAGAACTTGAAGGCGACATCATCGAACTCAAAGAAGAAGTTGATGCTATTGAAAAGCATATGAAGATTTCGCATGCCAAATGCAAACATGTTGCTTTTCCGCAATGCGAGTCTAATGTAAATCGGATGCACCTAGGTATGGGTTCCTATGACATGCCTTTCTTGGATAATAAGGATGCATGTGAAGCATGTGGCCTTTTGTTCTCGCAAAAGATTATGAATTGCATGTCAAATTAACATGTGGTCACAAATACCATGTTTTTGCTTTTCTCATTGTTTTGATCAGATGCATTGACCTTTGTACCTACCACAATCATGAAGAGGTTCCAAAAGATATTGCAAGAATTGGTATATAAAGAATATCATCCTGTTGAAAGTGACACAGCAAGTGAGAATGATAGTGACAATGAAAGTAACAAGGAAGACAAGAAAAACAAGGTGCTGAGGACCAAGAAAAGAGGTAAAGAAGAAGATGATAGCGGCACTTCTCTGTACACGCTACCTGCTGCTCCTGACTTCATTCCAGAGAGAGTTGCAAAGAAGAAGACCAGATCTGTGAAGAAGCTCAAACTGGAGAAAGGTAATGACTTTGACTCTATTTTTTATTTGTTTTAAAAGTTTTCATGTACTGTAGCTTGTAGAAATATTTTGCAGGTTTTATTGATGTGGACAAGTTAAGTGTTGATATTTGGGGTTCTTGGCATCACCTTGCAGCAGCAGTCCATGACTGTCGGATGCCACAAGGCTGCCACAAATGCTCATGGATCAACAAAAGAAGATGGGAAGAAACTCCAAGAACAAGAACAAAGCAAAGAATGAACAAAACAGAATCATATTGATGCTCCAAAAGGAGGTGCTCCAAAACGTGAGCAAAAACCTAAACAATGAGAGAAAATGCTCTCTCTAAATAGTAGAGCAAAACCCTAACCCTAACCCTAACTGACATCTCACCTACCACAAATCTAGGCTAAATCTGGGCCATAGATTGTGGGGTCCAATATGACAAATACATGTGGCCTATGCCACCTACCATATATATGGGCTAAATCTGGGCCCTAGATCAAGTGGTCCAATGTGATAAATACATGTGGCCTATGCCACTCATACATATGTTTAGCCCAAAGGGCTAACACTCCCCCCCACCACACCAAACTATGTAGAACCTTTATAACATCAGGTTAAACATGTACAACAGTGTCCAAAGTGAGGGGAGGTAACGATAATGTCGCCGAAAATTCTTGACCAAAAATGCCAATGTCGATGAAGTACAAAAATCATGAGAGGTTGAGAAGGCTGTCACCACTTCTCTTGAGCTTGCCACGAGCTCCTTTAAATCCATAGAAGTCGAATCAAATGTTGAGAAGGCTGTCACCACTTCTCATAGAGCTTGCCACTAGCTCCAAATACATGCGCCAATCAAAGTGTCTTGTAAGGAGTTGAACAAAAATTTGGAAACAAAAATTATTGAAGGGGCGGAAGGCCCTAAGTCATCTTCACGCCAGTTTTGAACTTGAAAAGGTGAAACAAGGAGTTGAACTTGAAAGAGTTGAAACATAAGTGATGGAAGGGGCGGAAGGCCCTAAGTCGTCTTCACGCCATTTGTTGAACTTGAAAGAGTTTGAGCAGATAGTTGAACTTGAAGGAGTTGAAATTGATGGGGCTAAGGTTCTAAGTCATCTTCACGCCACGTGTTGAACTTGAAAGAGGCTCAACCGCCATGTATTATGGACGGCCAAGATGGATTGAAAAAATTGTCTCTCAAACGCCCTGCATTTGGGTCGATGAGGTAAGCTTGAATGTTGAGGAAAGATTGCTGAAAAAAAAAGGCCTACCTACACATTTGTGTGAGGGTTGTTGGTACAAGGGTGCAAAGAAGATCTCCAAGAATGCAACAAAAGAAGATGAGGCGTCCCCAAAATGTGCCCAAATTATGCTCCAAAGACTTCTTGCATGAAAAGAGGATTGAAAGTTGTGTGCTCAGTCACGCCTGAGGGGCGACAATTTGATGAACTCACGCCTTTGAGCCGTGAGTTTGTTGTGGAAAGAGAATGATGCTGCTGGAATTTTAGGTTGATGAAAGTTGCACCTCCAAAGGCATAATGCCTCAAAAATTGAAGGAGGAGTCAAGAAATCACCGTTAAACAAATCACGCCAAAGGGCCGGATCGAGGTTTGCATCCGCGTGCTAAAGAATGGCCTTAACATGCCGTTGGGCCATGTAAGGTAAAGGTATGAAAGGGGCGGAAGGTTGAATCATCTTCACGCCTTTTGCTTATAAGCACGCCAGGTATAGAACGTGATAGATGGTATAAAAAACCCTCTTCAATAGTAGAAGAAGTGGAAAATACCAAGAATGTTGCCCAACTTGAAGGGCCTAAGTGCCAAGTGTTGCCATAAAGGAATCGAGTCATTGAAGATATGTCGTTGAATCGACAAGTGGCCCTTTGAAGCTTCGGGACAATTAAAAATTTCATGCTCACCCATTTTTTCGTTTTTTTTTTTTTTTTTTTTTTTTTTTAAGCTTAGTTGGGTGGGCCCGTTCGGCTTGGTGCCACCGCGAGGGGGCGTACCAAGGTGCCGCGGGTCGGGGGTTTCGAGGGCGGAAGGCCACGCCGCGGACGGCCGTGGAGCCCACGCCGCGATTAAAGCCATGGGAGCCGCCCACGTGATGGGCCGTGGGGCTCGAGGTTGATTCACCGGGAGAGGCGCGGATATGGGATGAACGGGTCGCGGTGAGGGTAGCACGCCCAAACCTTTGTTGCCTTGAAGCTTGTTTCCGAGAGAGAGGTGCGGTAAAGGTCTCTTTGGCTGCACTTTTGTTAAGCCACCGTGAGTTTTGTAAGCCTTAACAAGGTCGTGGGTCGATGAAGTTCGAGGGATGGGCCTACCGTGATGGGCAAAGGGGCTTATTTCGCTATAGAGATCTGAATAAATGCAGACTTGAATAGAGGGTTGAAGTTGGTGGGCACGCCGTGGGTCGCACAAAGCCTACTGCGGAAGAGTTTGCAGATTTGAAGCCACGCCATGATGACCGTGTTGTTATTTGCTTCTATGTCGTGGAAGTTCTCAAGGCCTGCACATATGGTTGTCTGATAGTCCGCCGGAATGAACTGAAGAAACCCTTGCTGAGGATTAGTGCCGCGAGGTATGCAAAATGCGTGCCAAAATGCAAGAGATTAATTGGCTTTGGTCTGGGTAAAACGAATCTGCCCGTGACAGAAGGACTTCGATTTCCGCAGTTTTGTGAAGGTCGATGAAGGCAGAGTGAAAAGGTTGAAAAGTGGATATAGAAAGGAATTGATGATCCCCTGTTGCCAGTGTTTAAATGGTGCGATTTGCTTCAAGAAGTCAGTAATGAGCGTGAACGACAAGCTACAGTTCGATGCAGAAAGTTTTGAAAGACTCCTTAAGGCCTCTGGTCCTGCTGCTAGTGGGGTACTCTGGAGCTCTGCGGCAGAGGAAGGAGAAAGGCATCAACTATCCTTACCTTAGCTTAGTGAGAGCGCAGCGCCATCGGGCGCTTGGAGTCGAGGGATTTCTTCTGTCGGTTCTCAGGAAGGTGCCAGAGCCAAGTATTTCGATGCCAATGTGGACCCAAATCTTCATAAGGAAAAAATCCCCTGGGAGGTCTTGACGAATGCGGGCTGGGTTTCTTAGAAACAGAGTGGATATGGCGGCAGAAAAAGCCTTTTGTGTTGCCTCATATGGCATAAGAGAATGAGAGAGTTGCGCCTGAAATTTCGGCATGGTTGGGGCTGGCTCGTCAGGTGTGGCAGAAAAAACTTTCTATCCTTGAAGAACTGGATTTGTCTGTTGTTTGTATGGAGGCCCTGTGCTGAACAATGGGTCATGCTTGCTTGATTTGTTCGATTTGCTTGTCTTCAAAATGAATGGCTTCGATGAGAAGGTCGGCAGCTAAAGAACCATTCCCGGATTTGACTTCTCTTCGAGCATCAAAAAATAGTAGAGCACCGCAGGCCCTGTTGCTCTGTTTTGCTTCGGTGGTGGCTTGCTTGTGCTTGCCCAACAATTACAAGGAAGAGTGCCCAAAAATAATTCGAGGAAGAATTGATGGGTTTCGTACTGGAGATCCAAAGGGCATCGCCAGTACAAAAATGTCACTCACACTAGAAACAGGGACTACCTGAGTCCCGAAGGAACTGATATATTCCCCTTACCGGAAGATATACGTAGAACAGAGTATGGGTAGCCAAAAAAGTATCGATGATAATCCAAAAGTGTCAAATAAAAAGACCTTATTTTGCCATAAATCAATTTTTCCCTTTTTTGAAACATGGGCAGATATCAGAGATGGGCAGATATCAGAGATAAGAAACGAAAGAAGTGTCGACGTAGAACCAAATTTTTTTTTTGCTGAAACTTTTGGAGATGCTTGAAAAGAAAATAAGAGGATGATCATGAGCCCAAGAGACCCCGGCATGAGGCGCCAGTGTTGATATTTGGGGTTCTTGGCATCACCTTGCAGCAGCAGTCCATGACTGTCGGATGCCACAAGGCTGCCACAAATGCTCATGGATCAACAAAAGAAGATGGGAAGAAACTCCAAGAACAAGAACAAAGCAAAGAATGAACAAAACAGAATCATATTGATGCTCCAAAAGGAGGTGCTCCAAAACGTGAGCAAAAACCTAAACAATGAGAGAAAATGCTCTCTCTAAATAGTAGAGCAAAACCCTAACCCTAACCCTAACCCTAACTGACATCTCACCTAACACAAATCTAGGCTAAATCTGGGCCATAGATTGTGGGGTCCAATATGACAAATACATGTGGCCTATGCCACCTACCATATATATGGGCTAAATCTGGGCCCTAGATCAAGTGGTCCAATGTGATAAATACATGTGGCCTATGCCACTCATACATATGTTTAGCCCAAAGGGCTAACATTAAGTCCAGTGAAATTTGCTCATGTCAGCCCTCCCAAAAGCACAAGGAAATCACCAAGGTTGAATGACAACCTGCTGAAAGGTGATGTTACCACTCCTGAGAAGAAGAAAATAGGTTCAACAGTAACATAACTTATTTATTTATGAAATGTTTGTATGCTTAACTTTTTGTTTCATTCTTCTTGATTTCGATTTCACAATGCAATGCAGAAACTATGAATAATCTTGTTGCTGAACCTCAGGACAAAGCAGATATTGAGGAAGTGCCAAGTCACCAAAGACTTGGAGATTTACCGGCTGGAAAGATGATTCAGAAGTAGCAGCTCAAGAAGTGAACCCCGATATTACCTTGGCAAAAGTATTGCCGTGACAAACAAGTGGAAAAGAAGTGAATTATTTTATGAAAGAAAACCACCAATTTTCAAATGTAGGTGGTTTTCTGTGGCTTGAAACTTTAAATTATAACTACTTAACAAGATCAAAGGCGACATGCTCATTTCTGTGAAATGGAGTCAGACATTTTGGTATTTTTGTAAACCCTTCAAAGACCTATTAATATATGATCTACAGCTTTTAACCAATGTCTTGTTTTAATACTTGATTGTTTTAGAAAGCAATTGGATTGTGTTTAATTGTAAATAAGAATGTGTCATAGAAAGCAATTGGGTTTGTTTGTGAAAGTGGATTGTGTTTACTTGTAAATGAGATTGTGTTAATTGGCTTGTTTTGTGAAAGCAATTGGATAATGGTTATATTTTTACAATGTCAATGTTTAGAATTCAATGGTTGTAATTTCTGTAATGGTTATAATTCCAAAAACCTGAAATGGTTGAAATTCCTGTAATGGTTATAATTCCACAACTTTGCATGGAATGGTTTATATTTCATTGTCTCCATTCTTTCTTCTTCTTTTCTTTGCAACCTTTGCACTGCTTTGAGTTTGTGATTTTGACTCAACTGCACCTTGTGCCAAGATGGTAGTGTTTTGTGGCAAGCTGTCCATGATGTGATCATGCACATCTTCATCAAGCTCATACTGGTTATTTCCCATGTGATGCATGACAAAGTTCACTGCAGTAACTAAATGACTGTAAACACTACATTCAGGATCATGCTCTAGCAACTCGTATCTGCAGCCTCCAATGAACTTGTAGTACTTTCCCCTACAACAACTTCATTCCTACCAAACTTCGCCCCAAGGATCCTTTGTATGCTTTCAATGACATGTTTTAACCTGTGTGCATTTTTGAATATAAAAATATATCTTTTCTTTGTTGTTAGGCTCGGCATTGACTGCAAAGTTATCTCCAATGTAATTATATCTCGACTTCCATTCAGGATCTCCCTCATAAACAGACCGTGAGCGAGCTTCATCTTTATATTCAAAGACCGGTCTTAGCTCGGAAAAAATCCATGTGTCTATTCTCTCCTGCTTGGACACTTGCCATACTTACCAAGCCAAAGAATTGTGGCAATCCAAGAATAATTCATGTGTGCAACTTGAGTAGGGTCTCAGACTTTGAATAGGCGATAGCATGGAAATGACTTGATCCAACTAGAGTTGCACAATCATAACTCTCACTCCTGTCAACTTCATCAATTCCTATTTCCCAAAAAAACCTGCAGTTTCACAAACATAGAACATTCAAACAAAATATGAATTGATATAAAAGGGTTTTGAGAAAATACCTAAATCTGTCCTTCCCTTCAATTGTGGAATGTTCTTTGAAATGTCTTGTACAAAAAAACAACTACATCATGTGCATTTCTCAATGGTGTTGAATTCCTCTTTAACATTTCATGAGTTAGTGCCCTCTTAATGACAGCTCCAGCACCATCATGTTCACCTGTCTCAAGACAATAGGAATACAACAATAAAAGAAAAAAACATTTTAGAATACCTTTTCCATGGTATGAAGCAAAATAATTCCAATTTATTGGAAAGCTGGAGTTTTGGTAGTACCTACCAAGGAAATAAAATGGCCTTGCACCTTTAAACTGATGAGCAGACCACATAATATGCTGCTTATATTTGATACCTCTATCTGCTAAAAAATTTGCATGTTCGAGCAAGCAGTGTTGCACAAATAAGGTGTCATGTTCCCTATCATCTGAGATGTAGAAATGTGTCTCTTTGATAATTCTTCTTTCATTCTCATCTAAATGAGGATCATCTAATTTTGCTGCATGTCTGTATGTAATGTGTACCAAAATTGTGCACTGATCATTCCTCCAATGAAGACTTTGGATTTCTTGTTGGATCTTGAAGGTATAATTCTCAAAGAAAGTCGACATTTGAAACAATTGAATCCTTTGAAACGTTGCCAAACAATCCCTAAATTGTTTGGCCCGCCAATTCCCTCATAGTTGTGTGGAATGAACCGCTTCAAGACCTGCCTTTTGCATTCTCAAATATCTCAACAACACTTGTTGATTTGTAAACCAATTTGGTTACTGGTTTTTTAGAAATCTTATAACCTCCCTTATCATCAGGCTCTTCCACATGCTCATAGACCTACAACAGTAAACAACAACAAATCACAACCAGCACTAGACAACCTAAATAGACAATCCTCACCTTGTCATATGTCTTCCAGTCAACTTGATACCCTTTCACAGATGTCTTTTCTTTTGGACATATTGGTAACTTGCTTGGCCCACATTTTTGGCATTTTAAAGTCAAACAATCATGTGCATACCATTCATCAGATTCATCTCGTGCACATACTAGTGACCTCCAAAGCTCACTAGTTGAAGCATAGGTGCACTTTCTTGACATGCATGTTGGTCCAGGCCCATAGACCTCACAAGTGCACTTGCAACCAACACCATGTATTCTTTCATCATGTCTGACTTTGTTAATTGCAACTCTTACAAAGTCTGCTTTCATATGATACACACACATCGACGCGTCTTCTATCCTTAACCTTCCTAACATAGGAGGTTTCAATGCATGGAATAGTGAAAAAGAGACCTCAAACTTTGATATTCACTTACAAACGTTGGTAGAAAGTGACCTGCAAGACATGCAACCAACAATTAGAATTAGACATTTTGAAAACAGTCCAGCAAGAAAGAAACAATTGTATGAATAAAATACAACCAATAAATATTCTAACCTGAGTCTCTTCTAAGAAGTGTAGTGGATGCATAATTTTCTTCCCTTTAGATAATCTGATCTTTAAAACATGTTTCTTGAAAGGAGACACTCTAGTGTTGTTCCTCCAAAAGTCAACTATGAATTTTCTTTCATCATAAGAAAGTTTATCAATTCTTGTGCTTTTCTTGAACATGGACCATGGGCCATCACCATGTTCAGCAGCTAACCTTCTATTAACTACAACTGTAACAATTTTCCTGTTTAGATTCATTTGTTTGGCAAAAGCACATTTGTTAGTATCAGCACTAACTGCAAAAGACATTGCAAAGACTTCGGCTCTCAAGTATCAAATGGTTTTCGAAAGTACTTATGAGCTTCAAAAGAATCCCTTAGATTTTTAACAATCATTTCCATTGTTTTCACTTCTTTTGTGCATGGAACACCAAGTTCTGGCACCCACTTGGCAGCACCACTTAGGATTTCTTTTCTGTCAGCAGGTTTAGCTTTTTCAAAAATTTGATTCAATACTTTCCCTAATTCTTTGGACAATTTCTTTTTTTTCCTTGAGGTAAGTAAACCTTTTTCCAGAGCTGCATCATCTGCAACAACTTCTTTTTCCTTTTTTTTTCTGCCTTTGAATCCTTCTTATCTCAGCAGCTTGTTTTTTGAACATAATTTCCAATGAATGTTGGCAGGACATGTTCTCACAACCTTCATTCAAGCAGGAATCAGTATTCATCCAATTTAATCTTAATTACCAAGTGTGTAGAAAAATAAGTCAGCATAGTTATGTGCATGAAAAATAAGTTAGCATAGTTATGTGTAGAAAAATGAGTCAAAGATAGGTGTTATCTGAATTGTTTTAAGCATCTGGTCTTCCAAGATCTGATGCAAACAAGTCTGAAAGTGGAAATATTCTTAAATGTAGTCAACCTAGATAGAATACATATGTAAAAGTCAAAGCATATTTGAGGAAACAAACCTTCTTGTTCAAAACAAAATGAATCCATGGTATGCTCAGCAACATCTCCATCAAAAACATTTGAAGGCATGAAATTTGGACAAAAAAGCATTTGGCGACTCCCAAAATCATACTAAGGTCCCAGAATTATCGACATGATCTTCCAAATAACCGTATTCTCGCATCAAATAAATTGAAAGTTAAATTTCATCTTTCAAAGACTACCCTAAAGACCGCTTCCTTCACAGTCTTGAATTGGGTTCGGATTCCCTCACTAAATTTGAGGAATGTTTATACCTGCGAGTAAGGAAGTATTTTGCCTTGGTTTGTGGTACTTTGTTCTCGAGAAAAATTCTTTGAGAATGTTGAACAACAATTGGAAAAAGTGCTTTGATTGCTCTACAAATTCATGCAGACGAATAGAGTCTCCCTCGCATCAAACTTGCTTTTGAATTCTTTGCTAATGAAGTTAGAAAGTTTTTTTTCAGTCGGAAACATAGCTTTCTGCTCCAAGCAAGAAACACAATTACGCATCAAAGAAATGTTAATTCCGCCAATTTCCATTTCGAAAGCAACCTACCCTTCCAGGATCGCTGAGGTGGCTTCAATCAAGGTCCTTGATTGATCTTGAAGGCCAACGAATTCTCCCGCTCCCCGGAATAGCTATGGCAGGTGACATGCGAGAAGGGTGACGTTTTTGGTGAAGGGTTGAAGAAGGCGAACATCACTTCACCAGCACTAGTGTCGCGACATGTTTTTTTTAACATGTCAAATGAAAATACACCCAAGGGCACAATATTGAAAATTGAAGAGATGATTCATGAGGATCCTCGGAAGCCACGGGGCTACGTCGAGATAAGAAAATATAGGCTCGACCCAGGGGGGCTTCCCCTTGGTGCCCTCCAGGGGGGCCAACATTGAATGAAAAGTAAAACCTATATAGCGCAGTAAGAGGTTGGGGGAACTCGCACAACAACAAAAAATTCAACTTCGGAGGAAACGCCGATGAGGAATGCAGGAAGACACAAGGCTTTTATGGGAGAAAGGGCCAAAGAAAGCTTGCACTATAGCAGGCTTGTGCCAAAGAAAGCTTAGGTCTAAAAAGAGAGCTGGCGCTAAAGCTGGCGTCCCTATCCCTAGAATGATGGTTCTCTTCTATATAAGAGGAGAACCATAGCATTTTCTAGGAAAAGGTCCTTATGCACAAATATCATCATCCGACACAAGAGGAACCTCCCTCAAACCCCATCATAGATTGAGACCATGAGAGACCTGAAGGCGCACCCCATGCCAGAAAAATGTAACAATCATGAGACGAGCGGGGATGCCAATGCAAATAGAGGGAAGGGGCCCAAGAATCCTGTGGACAACTGGATTTTGATAAGGCAAAGAAGGCACGAAAATCGAACACAAACAACAACTATGGCCACCACCAAAGCACATGAAATCAAAACTCTAGAACCAATGTATCAACAAACTACAGAGAATGCATAATGACAAGACGCTATCGAAGTAAGAACAAAAATACCTAACCTATATCATTCATGCATAACAGACTCAAGTGAACTTTCATGAAGACAATGCAAATCCTATAATAATAAATAAGAATGATCAAAAGTATGCACCATGAAATGCATAAAAAGTGAAGGCATGAAGAACGGACATAGTTAACAAGCTAACACGAGCATTTGGACCAAAATTGAAGAATCAACGTACCAGCAGCAAACTACACTGAATACTATAATGAAACAACACCAGGACGGACAGGAAACCTAAACATATACCCTACATGCATAACCAGTCCAAACAAACTTTCAAAAGTAGAAACAACATAACCCACAGGAACAAGACGATAGGGACACCGAGATACAAGAACAAAAAAGTTTCATAAGGTGACAAAACAATTATGCAATTGAGAACACTGGTAGACGATGACACAGAGTCAACGAGGATGGGGTCAATGCCAAGATGAGGAATGGATGAAGAAAACTGAGTGCAACCCGAAACAAGAATAAAGACCATATAAGAAAGCAAGACAACTTACCACAGGCTCTACTACAACATGCCCGAATGTGCGATGATGCAATCACGATTTGAAATTTAAAATGCAGGCCAAAATGGGGAATGTCGTGTGAACATCATTCAGGATGGACATATACCAAACAACTCTTCCAGTTCGTAAGGGATCAACATAGAAAAGGCGTGATGAAAGGACCAACAAGGCAAGAAGAACTACGTCGAGTCAAGAGGTAGACAAAAGAGAAGTCAAGACAATAGAAGAGCAAAGATATCTCTCAAGGGATAAAATGGAAAAAAGAAGGAACAAACATAGGGTGAAAAAAGACAAACATGAGATCAAAATGATATGGATGGAAAAAGAGATCGAGAATAGAGGAACAGAGCAAAATCAGACAAAGTGGCCAAGGATACAAAATGAAAATAGCCAAAGGCCCTCAAAGGCACCAACGAGACACTAAGAATCTATGATAAAGAGCGAGCATAGGCCCTCATAAGGGCATCCATCAGAACGACTGAGAATATAAGACCACATATGGAGTAAAATAAAAATAGAGCAATAACAACAATTATCAAGAACTAAAATTCATGAACGTATACCCACATGCATAACAGATCAAGAGAACTTTCAAATATAAAAACAATATAATCTAGAACAAAAGGATAGGGGCCCCGAAACTCAACTCTGATTCGAGGATCATCTTCGCAGCCGAGGTTGCAGCAGCAGTATGAAAACGTAAGCTAGCAGAGGAGGGTCATCTACTCGAACCATCTGCTAGAGATGGAGAACCAGGGAGCCGGCGGCAGCTCGTCAGGAGCAGGTACTTCGAGTAGACTCCAGGGAGTTGCATATTGTGTCCTAGTAGAGTCATTCTAGAACCTATAGTTCTGAGCATGAACCCTAATCAATGAACCCCAACTATAAGTTAGATGTATGTGATTAGGATCAACTGTTATTCTTGTTATTTATTATGTTATGTTGATATATCATGATGGTTGATCTTATGTTTGCACCTCTTCTGTATTGGGAAGGGGGGTAGGGACCTAGTAGCCATTATTTATTTGATGCTCCTAGTTTAAACTCATTACTTCCCATTATTATGTGGCCTATGCATAGAGCCCACCTGGCTACGGAGGCTATGGAGTGACTGAGCACCACACAACGGGATCAGTGAGAAAGTGGAGGGAGGACCCTGCTGCGCGCGGCTATTGGGGTCCCATAGTGGGCTAGGCTCATAGTCAGTCACTTCTTGTGGGCCAGGTATGGATCTGACACTTTTTGGGTCAATGATGTTGCCCCGACTCTCAAGAGTTGCAAGTGTCGGCTTGGCTCTTGTTTTGGGGAGTTCAGTCGGGTACAGACGTGTGTCACCACGATCCTCTAGCTACCCATGGAGCCACTGCACTTCCGGAGGGGGAGATGCCACCCTTCCTACCTCATCGGACCGGGGAGATGCAACACGGAGTAGTCTCGTTGGGTGATACCATGGGATTACGTCTCCGGTAGGTTACAGTCACGACATAGCCTGATTTAGCCTATCTGCAAAGTATGCACAAGAGGGGTAGATGGAGTGGTCAACCCTAGCCATTGTCTATTGCAAGCCCAAGTCATTGCCATAACTTGATCTATTCTATCTGGAGGCCCTCAGCTGTCAGTCGACTCCCCTTTGAGTCTAAGCCCTGGGTAGGAGCCTCTACTTGATGTATTCGATGTATTTGATGTATTGTTGTATTCGGTGATATGGATGGGGGTAAGAGCATGTTAGGGCCTACATGTTTTGGAAACTACCTGGAAAATACTCTGGGTAGTCAAAGATGATGATATATTTGAGTTCTTAACATCTTCTTGACATCACAAAGTACCTTACAACATGTATGTACTACTACTCTTGAACATAACACAATTTCTTTTAGTCAATCTTGTAGTCTAGGTACTTTAAAATACAATTATGTACTTGCACAGAAGTACACAGAAAAGTACCTTTTTGGTAATTTTTTATGTAGGCCCTAACATGCTTTCACCCATGGATGGATTATCACTACCCTACGGGGTAGTTTATTGTTGTTATGTTATATCTAGTGCTTATTTTTATATGTTTTGTTTCCGCTGATATAGGGACCCCTAGAGGACGGGACGGAATGACACCTTTGTGTCCTTTACTTGATAGTCTGGCCACCCTAGACGCGAGTTAGATAGACGGCCCATACGACTGGGTAGCCGTTGGATGGGGAAGGTCCTTCATTGTATATCGCGGGTTGTCGTATATAGCGCAAGGAGCATCACAAGTTGGGTGTTTTGGTGATGGGTAAAATAGGGCATGCAGGTCTGATGTTCGCTCTAGAGGGGGATTAGACTGGAGGCTTGCAGAGATCGCTTAGAGGTCAGGTTGTAGATGGTCATTAGAAAGTTGCTTTTAGATGTTAGTTGCTGATGAATTTGGTAAGGTTTCATACAATATCTGCTGCAGTTTTAATGGGTTGCATGCATATGAGTCTGAAGCTTTCGCTATTGCAAGTGGGATGAGATGGGGCATGTAGCACACATTTTATGTGTTTCCGAAAAATGGGACTTGTTGATATGCTTTGTGGCAATAGGTTGTCATGTTGGTTAAGGTGCAGACAGATCCTATAGGTTGATGTTGGTGTGGCAATAGTTTGAGGAGTGTAAGTGAAATGGTCACGTTATTATCTGCTAGGCCCAGAATAAAAGCTAGCCTTCTATGTTGCATGTAAATTGCTTCAATTTGGGCTAAAAGTATATTATCTTTACACTGAGTTATCTGTCTAAGTTTGGATAGGTGGAACAAATGGTTTCATCATTGTGTACAATTATTAAAGATCACTTTTTGTTATTCTTTATTTGTAGACTGTCACATATAGCCAATTCAAATATGTGTGACTTTCCTTAAGGATATGTGTGATACACAAAAAATTACTACATATTATTTATTATTATTATTTAAACGTAAGAACACCTAGAACATGTATATTATTATGCAAACTACTAGCCGTTCTAAAAAAGTTAAATGGGGCTGGATGCATAGATACAATATACGTTGCAAGGTGAAAGGAAAGACATATTGCGTAGAGGATCAAGAGCCACAACAAGTAGGTATCCATTAGTACAGAACAGAGGTAGCAAAATCTGAACTCGACCAATCCATCAAAACAAAACCTAGGCAAAACTTGGAATCTAGAATAATACATATCAATATCATATAAACCAAGTGAAAAATATTCCACAAAAAAAGGACATGAAACAAACATCAAGTTAAATACCTTGAACTCAAGGTAACATGGCTAAAATTCAAGAAAGATAATCGAATGGAAACCAGGATAGAAGGCTAAAATAGAAGAAAAATACAAGCATAATTTATTTAAAAACTAATGATCTGAGATACAATGAATATTGCAATCGAGGTTTGAATTAGATTTAGAAGGCATAAGCCTAAGCCTAACATAAAAAATCAAATACCACTCCTAACACCAAAAATAAAAAAAGGCAAATTAGGTACTAGAACTTTGAGATCCCTCCCTTAATCACAAAAAAAAAAAGATAGATAGAAATAAGGCACTTCCGAATTGGAGGAGATACAAATAAGGCAAAGTTAAAGCCGAATATACATCAGCTAATTTAGGTAGACCACAAATCATAATGCAATAAAGGAGAACGACCATACCATAAAAAAGACTCCAAATCATGAAGTAGCAGGTCCATGGTGGCCCCTTATAGTTTGCTAGTAAAGCATTGGATCTACATCTTCATCTTCCATTTCCCATTTCAAGTCTCCTTTGATTCTCTTATTGATTTTAGAATCCAATTCTGCTACATATGTTAGATAAGCAAATAATTATAGTTCAACTTTAGACAAATTGAATGCCTGTAGGCAACAGGTAGTTCGTCTAATTACGTTGGCAAATGCTTTTTAAAAAACTTTTGATTGAGAAAAAAAATTCTAATAGAATAGAATAGAATAGTTTTTTTAACGTCCATGGAGACCAATATGTCATGGGACCCATACAATTCTGAAGACAAAAACCATTGATAACATTAGGTCACTAAAAATAAAAATAAAAATAAAAATAAAAAAATAAAAAAAAAAAAAAATAAAATAAAAATAAAAATAAAAATAAAAATAAAAATAAAAATAAAAATAAAAATAAAAATAAAAATAAAAATAAAAATAAAAATAAAAATAAAAATAAAAATAAAAATAAAAATAAAAATAAAAATAAAAGGCAAAGCAAGAAGTTGTGCTTCTCTAAAAAGTTTCCTATTATTTCAGCGAGGCCTATTTTAAAGCCCTCCAAGAAGAAGGAAGTCTTGTACAAGAAGAGTTGCTTTCATTAAGGATTGGATGTCTTTCATTAAGTGTTGCAGCCATGTGAAGGATGTACGTACAATGAAGTCAGCTGTAGGAATCGAATTTTAAAGGCTATCGGGGGAGGTTGCATTATCTGAAATTTGATTGCAGGACAAGTACAAGGTCAATAATGATGATATAAAGAAGTTTGTATTTTGGTCAAAGGACTTCCTAAAGAATTGGAAGGCTAAAAATGCAAAATATAAAGAGACCCTGCTCCATAAGGTACTGGCTGAGTTGAGAAGAAAAGTGGCCCTTGTGAAGAAGATTACTGGAGAAGAAGACATTGTCCAGTATTTAGTCTCCATTGAGTACAAAGGTCTCTTGCCAGAATCAACTACTTGCCTTAGAAACATATCACTCTTTGTGTTGGACAGTAGAGGTGGGAGAGGAGACATAAGGATGAATCAGAAGGACTATAGCATCTTCTTTACCAGCTGTATAGGATTGACACTGAGAAGTCCTTTACCATTGTCATCGTTTGTCCTTCCTTCAGGTGACTCACATCTGCATGCACTATCCGCTGCTCATGATCTGGAGTGCCTCAAAGTTATTAGGGAGGGATGCTTAATATATTATATTAGGGATAACGAGCTTCAAATAGCATGGAAGATGGCTTTATTATGATATAAGACGATGAATATGATAATGCTAAGGCCAAGGGGGATAATAGCAGTGCATGGGAATGTTTTCTTCTAGATGATCCGGACTTAACAACAATATTCTATCATACGGATCAGGATCAGGATCATGTCAATGAGTCAGAAGAGGATGAAAATCGGGACCCTCTCTTAAGTGGTGAGATCAGTACGAGCTACTAAATAAGGAGAAGGGCCCCTTAAATAAAAATGGTCCCCACACACCCTCCCCGGGTCTTTGGTCAAGCACTGGCCGAGGCTTTTGCTCCAATTGACACAACGTGCTTGGAGCTTTATGTTGGTGTCTATATTGCCCGAGAGGCTCTGATGGGTATTAGAAGATGTCAATGTTTTGTGAGTGATGAGCAGATAAAAGAGTTTCTTGAACCATTCCTCATGCATGTACTTGCCAAATCTCCTAAAGGCCCTTATGGCAACCTGAAACCTTCAGCAATCAAAAGCCCTGTGGACTTGTCCAACTCAAAAATGGATGATGGTTCTGGTGAGGGAACCAGTAGTCCACTGCCTGATAAGAAAAGTAATGAGCAAATGGCTGCTAAACTGGCTGCTCAAACTAATGTGATAATGCAGAACATGAGGGATATCCTTGACTCCCTTGCGATGCAACCATCCCTACAATACATTCACAGGTTAACAAGAATTTAATTGATAAGGCAACTGAGAGAGAAGAGAGTTAGTTATTAATGCTATAGTGGTTCATGGAACTAGTTATGGTTTATGTGATAGTTCCAAGCATATAGTAATGGTTCGTTAAAACTAGTACATTTTGAGTTGCTTCGAAGACTGGTTCTATGTCCAATATTAATCGCTATATGTAAAGTGGTTTTTATTGATTGTCAAAACAAAATATGTTATGGTTGATGGAATGAACCCTTTAAGCCACTTTTGCGCGCTAAGTTAAGGTGATTTTCAACTCCAACAATGATCTTCTCTTCCCATTTCTATTCAGACCTTCTTGACACGGGCGCTAGGGGTGAAGTCCACGATCCTATATCAAATCCTGTTGCAGGAGACAAGCTTCTTGCCCCTTAAAAAGGTAGCCATTGATCACCACATCGTCTACTTTCAAGAAATGGTCAGTATGGATGATTCTCGTCTCCCTCACCTAGCCTACATATAGTGGCAATGGGGCCGCCCGCGCTTGAAGACCTACTGAAAAGATGAGATATTCAGGAGCACATGTGCATACAGGTGCAAACAGACGTGGATCGCCATAGCTCGAGGCAATACCTTGACACCTGCTTCTTCAGCAAGCTCTGGAATATCGATGCCCTTGAATAGGTCAAGCCATCATATTACTAACACTACATCAACCCTACATTGGAACAAGGCCTACAACGTTACCTGCACACCCATCTGCCTATGAAAAAGCATGCACTCATTGCCTCGATCCAGAGAGAGGCACACCGACAATCGAATTGAGACAGTCGCTAGAATGGAAAGCCACGCTAAGACAGGCTTTATCAACGTTGCCAAGCAGAAGCCGTTGAGGATGAATGCCACACCCTTCAAAGCTGGCCAGTGTATAATCAGATCCGAACACATTTTGCTAAGGTGATTAGGCCCGGTCGGTCCCTACATATGATATCAGGCATGGCTTCGGTACAGGCATCGTATCTTTAGGAGGTTGTGGACATGCGAGATCAGTTATGTCCAGCAGCACTCACCTGGCACTCATCTTATGACGCCTGGTCATGTATTTTGTATATTTTGTATATGTCTACAGTTTCACAACATTCTTATTGTTGCCACGGTTTTTCCCCTGAAATCCCTTTGGGGCGAGGGTTTTGTTAATCCGAACAGTAATAACTCTGATGCACTCTTTTATTGGGTCTTGTAGGCCGCTGGGTCTCCGTGGACGCTAAAAATTCTTCTATTCTATTCTATTCTATTCTATTCTATTCTCAAATGCCACTATATAAGATAATGTGACGTACACATTCTTATTATATGGTAACATCACATAATATATAACTTGAAGTTTGACCTATCAAATAGATACTAAATTTTGTTTTATTTTCATTTGAGAGTTCTTATATATGAGTTGTTAAGCTTCATCTTTTAACTTGCTTTAATCTTTAGGTTTTCCCTTGTGGTAACACCTCAAGGGACTCTAATGGTCTCCAAAATCTTGTTAACCATTATTGGACTCCAATGGTCCGATACATATGGGTCTCATATGGTGATTTTGCCTTCGTTGAAATTTAGTCTAATCTATATTGCCATATCTGTTAAAAGCTACTTAGATTTCTTCCAACTTTTAGATCGTAAGTGCTTTATAAATTCATTTTGAATACTCCCAAGACATTGCTTTTCAAGTTTAAGGCGCCAACGTGGATGGTGTAAGAAAATGCATTTAAGTCTTAACAATATATTTGATTGTTGTTAACAACTGCAAGATAACATCATGCCATAAAAGCACAACCATAAAGAAATTAGTACTTTGTATTAGTACCAGTATAGTAAACATTTTAATTCAACCCAGACAAAAGGAGTAGATATTTAAAAAGCCAAATTTTATTATGTGTTTCCTTTTGGATTCTTGGGGACATCATTGATGTCATCACCATAATCCTATTTGCCATCTTCATATACTTGCTTTCAAACTTGTATTTTTCAATCTGAAAGTACATCCAGTTCATCTGCTAGACTCAATCCTTTGATGTTTCTATTTAGGTCTTCCTGCTCAAACAGGCATTTTAGACAATGTTCAGTTAGCATCCTTTCCAGAGAACAATGCACGTGGACAACATGGTTCAAGAAATTCCCTGTACATATGAAAGAATGAATGTTTATAATAGAATAACTCCATTGAACCAGCTTCCTGAAGAATCCACAAGGATGCAATTATTACATACAAAGCAGGCACTGAATAAGATAAGCCTATTGTTATAAGATCAACCCATGGATAAGATAAGGCCACGAAAGCAATTTTTACATATAATGCCAAAACTTAACCATAGCCATAAATGCTATTCTGAGTGAGAGACTATATAACAAAATATCTAAGATCTACTAATATAAGGTGCATCAGCATAAAGATATCTTGATGTATAATGAAGTTGAGCTTATGATCTCTATGTATAAATTGCAATGGACAATAACATCCTTCCTTCTAAGATAAATGAGGTGAAGTTACACAATGCATCCTTTCTATGCATATTGGTAGTTATTATGTTAGAGATATCCCCTCCCCCCTCCCCCAAACAAAAAAAACCATTTTTCCTTCACACCCTCAAAGCATGTTGTTCACGGGGTTCTGTGCTTATTATGGTACAAGCTGCTACGCCGGGTAAGGGCTTGGCGAGCCAATGCCCAAACCTCGCGGAATGACATGTGGAGGGTGAAGTTTTTCACCATAATAGTCAGGGTAGAGGAACTTTCAGTGGTTTCAGAGGTGATTTCCCAGGCAATTTCAACTATAAGGACATTACTATAGGTAAAAGGCGTGTAATTCGTAAAATTTGCCTCCTAATAATGGATGTAAGGGCATGTAACGTGATCTTTCGTCAAGAATGCATTGCTAGGTTTAATAAAAGCCAAACAATATAGAGACCTTCCTCTACCCCCGGACAATCCAAAATAAATGCATGCATACTTGGGATATGACCTGGCAAACTGCAATCTATGTGGCTCTTTGGCACAGACATCAAGAGACAGAAAAGGCGGGCAAAACATAGGGTTAGGGCAAGCATTTCGGCCATGCTGCAGGAGAATGGATTGTGGCTATGGCTCCAAGAATTTGATGCAATGCAAGCAAGCAAGTGCGGAAATGCAGAATAGAAGGCAGTATGCACAAGATTCTACAAAAGTTCGCAGATTTTTCTTTGTATTAAGTCTGTACCTCTGGCGCACGGATCATCACCATAATGTAGATCGGGTTTGTAGTCTATGCTTTGCTGTAAGCAAGGGCCCGAGCAGCAAGGAAGTATTTTGACCCCAGGTAAGCTTTGTATTATGCAGTTTACAAATAAATAGGCGTTGATAGTTGTTGCAGATGCCACAGCAAACTAGACTAGCAAGGAACGACAGGTCCAAGGCCAGCTCCAGATAGCACTCAAGATAGACTTTGTGCAAACTTGATGCAGACTTACCTCGTTCTTCCTACTTTTCTCAACGAGCAAGGTAAAATCTGTTTTTATTTTATGAGATCCATTATGATAGATTACTTCTCATCAGCAAGATTCTGTGGCATGCGAAGAGGCAAGCGTCAACGGAAGTCAATCCGGCTTTGGCGGGTGCGAGGTTTCTCTAGGCACTTAGGTCGACACATGAATGAAACATGAACCGAAGTTACAAGAAGGTGTCATACATGACAGAAACATCATACATGAAAGAAACATAAAACAAGGTGACGAAATATATAGAAGACAAAAACTTGTAACAAAAAACTTTACTTTTTATTCATAGTGCCAGAATAGTTACAATAGTTTGAACATCCTCATACACGATTACAATAGATAGACCGAGGGGTACTCATCACATCCCCTTTTCTAGACATCACCGCTCTTCATCGGGCCATCATCCGGGCTTCCATCTTCCCCGCTCCTGCCGCCTAGGTTCAACCTCCTCCGCCCTTTCCCTTATTGCAACGCCCTCGATGTGTTTCTTCCGACACGCGTTCGCTTGTCCGGTCATTGGCATTGAGAGTCCGGTCACGAAAGCATTAAGTCCTCAAGCCGATCTCCAGATATTTGACCTCGGCCTTCAGACGTAATTCCTCTTCAGATTTCACACCGCTTGAGTCGTCCGAGAACATGTTCTTGTCTAAATCTTCTTCGCATCGACAAAATGGGTACCTTGAATGTCCTCATCAACATGGTTAGCGGCATTTAGAGCAAAGCACTTCGCCCTCACCGCCTTCGTTGTCCTCTTCCACTTCAGAATCTGCATCCATGAAAGGAAATCGAGCTTATCAACTACTTGGCCACACCATCAAGTAAGTGATTCAAGAGCCGCCAGTTTGAGAAGGCACCACTGTTGCGATTCAAGAGCCGCCAGTTTGAGAAGTTTTATACAAGTTTGTCAGCCTTCTTATGCAAGAGGCGATTTCGTGTCACACTATGTATGTACTTATAAGCACTCCAGTTCCTCTCACTTGCACTATTGGAGGATACCAAGGAGAGGATAGTCATTGCAAGGGCTCAGAATTTATCAAGAACTCCGTCCATGGGCTTGCCACCATGCATAAGATTCCATATTTGGTTCCTTCTTGTGACTCTCCAGTGCATCGTGAAGCTCTTCATCTGCCCACCTTCCACTCAAGTTCTGGTATTCGCTAACTCGGCAAATGAAAATTTTGTAGTCCGAGCTGTTGGGGTAAAACATTTTGCAACCTTCTTCAATCCCATCACTTCTTTATCTATATGCTGGTCCATATCATGGTTGTGTGGGTCTAAGGCATGTGCGGCGCCATGAAGATCATTGTAGGACTTCTTCCATCGTTCATTGAAGTCTCTAAGCAGTGCTGCGCGCTTAGCATTGTCAAAGGGTGCATTGGGGCCATCGCGTTCTAGAAAGGATTGAATGGAGTGCCAGCACCTCCGCCTTTCCAAAGGCTTGCCTTCAAGAATCAAGGGTTTTAATGGCATGACAAACAAAGTTGCATGCACTTGACAACATTCTTTACGCCTCTCCAAAATGTCTCCCGCCAAGCATTTTCTCGGCAGCAGCTTTGCCGCGGTTTTGAAGCATTTTTTCCTTCTCGCCTCCTCTCCCATTCAAAGAACTCAGATGGTTGACGGTCGAGATAATCGAAGTCGCGACACCTAAGCACTCTTTCAAGACAAATGTAATTGGAACCAAACCGAAGTCCGCCAGATTCATGAGTGCTAGGGCCTTCCGACGCAATGACTTGTATATGGCATAAATTGCCGGCTTCTTTGTGATGAATTTCACGAGACGACGGGCCTTTTGTTTGAATGGGATCTTTGAACCAAGTGTGCTGTGAAAACCAGTCCTTCAGCAATAAGTTTAGGCAATGGCATTGGCAAACCGGGTCGCAGGTAATCCCGAAATTCAGACTCCAACAATTCACCCGCTAACTTACAATTAGATGCGTTGTCCATTACGACCTGAAATATTCTCTTCGGTCCAAAACTCTCTATCACAGCCTTTGTTTTTTGGAAAATCCAATCTCCTGTGACTTGGTCAGTGGTTTCTACGGTTTTCAAGAATACTTCGCCCTCTGGATACACGATCATGAAATTTATAAGATGGTCCTTGTTTACATTGCTCCAACCATCAGTCACTAGTGAGGCTGGCCTGGCTTCAGTAACACGACTTAACTTCATTTCCACCCTCTCGACCATTTTCCCGTGAATTTCATCCACCATTTTGTTATTGGCATATTTGTATGAAGGCAATCTAAAAGCCGGCCCTGCTTTGGCAACTTCCTGGAAGGCTTCTTTCATTGCTTTGTGCTCCAAAATATGTGGAGACAACCCGGCATATAAAAATGCCTCTACAACCTTCAATTGCGTCTTCTTCAGTTGCTCTGATGTTAAGCACTGGTCAACCCTCTGTTGCTTAGTCTGTCTTTCCACTATCTCAATTGGTCCATTAATTGATTTTCAATGGACATGATAAGAATCAAACTTGTCTCGGCTATTCTTTTTGCACTCTAATTAGAATCCACAAAAGTGGATATAGTTTTTTCATCCTATGTAGAGTTTGCTCTGTGTTAACAACCTAATCTAATGCTCTTGATCTTTACTCAGTAGAACCGGAGGGTACATAATGAACATCCCTTACCTGTTCTTGCAAATCTCTGCTATTGCAAAACCATTTTGGTAAAATTCCTTCAAGGAAATTTTATATATTCCATTAATGATTTGATGCTCCATCTATTTTCTCTTTTAAACTTAACCTATTTTGCATGTTTGAGAACCGGTTTGCAGATGAGAATTCAAATAGCATTAGTTTTCATATATTCCCTCTTTGTGGTTGCTGGGGAAGTCTTTCAGGGAACCCTTATACTCGAGGTATGTATTAGTTCATAAAAATTCTTGCACCATTGTATAAATATTTTAATTCTTATAGAGCGAGTTTTCGTTCCATTTCGATCTCTATTTAGTAGCTTACATGTGGACGGTACTGTTGCATGTTAGAGATCCCAAAATCATTGCGATTCTCTCGTCTTCTCCCTAGTTTCTTTAGACCTCCATGTAAGTAATGGGGCTTTAGTGAGATAACTGAATGCTAAAAATCATAACCTCAATTAGAATCCGTTGGAGTGATCTGAATTTACAGATACTTAAGCTTGTTTGCTTTGCTTAATGACACCTTTTGCTGGGCATTGTTTGCAAAATCCCATTGGAGTGGTCTGAATCTAGAGATACTTAAGTTGTTTGCTTTGGTTAATGGCACTTTTGCTGGGCATTTGTCTGCTGATTTTTTGCTTCATACTATTTGTTATTCATAAAGTTCAGTTTTGATCTTTCTAGAGATCCATCATTAGCACCAAATGGAAATACCAGGGTTCAAATCCTTGGTGAGTTGATATGGGTTGTGGCACAACATTGTATGTTGTAAAATTGATGTTTAAAGTAAAAGATTTTCAGTCCAAAGTGACAATGGCAATGGGATGTTCAATGAACATTTCTTGGTTTGTTGTATAAACCAGTACTAGTTACAAAGAAAAAACATTTAAGAACTTGATTGAGTCAAGGATTGTATAAATCCATACCATTTATCATACAAAGCATATACGAAATTTTAACCATCTTAAAATTTCGCCCTATTTCAGCTAAATTTTAAAACGCGAAATTTCATGTTGACGTCGTGGCAGCGTTTTTGGGCGGCGCCGCCTGCTCCCTCTGTTTCTGCCCTAGCTGATTCCACTACAAGAGGATAGGCTTTTTGTGTCAAGCCCTGCGTCACTACATTTTAAGGTTCGTCAGATTTGTGTCAGAAGCTTGAAAGTGACACAAATTAATTTGATTGCAGCAATACTTGTGTCAGTATAGTTGTGTCAACAACAACGTCATTTTTGTCACATATTTGTGTCAAAATTTTATTAATTTTTCATTAGCATTTGTAATGACGATTACATCATGTATTGTGAAAGGATTGTGACATAATTTAAGTCAAGAATAACAATAAGTTTATGTCCACTATAACATCGCTAGTTCTAGAGTTTTGATTCAATTTTGTAATGCTTTTGTGTCACATTTTATGATAGCTTCTTGTCATCTTTTGTAAAACGTTTGTGTCATTTTACAGTGTCAGACACATCGGCAATTTTATATCAATTTTCTATTATATATTGTGGCACTTACGTATCATGATTGCATCAAAGAAGTGTTAATATAGTGACATTGTGAATTAGAAATGCATAGACATCTTGACGCAAAAGGGGCTAAGTCTGACACAAATGTGCCACTAGCTAGTATGAGAAAAACAACATTGCAAAATAAACATTTTATAGTATTCAATTAGACTGGCACACCATACTATGCATACCCTATTAGACCTTGACTTCAACCTCAATGCACACTATACTATGCACACCTTATTACAAACTATTAGTGCATTCTACGAATGATCTTGCAGAAGCTTTGGAAAATGAAAAGCATCTCGTCTTAAAAGGGCAGTTCAAGAAGATAAGTAGGGACACCTTCCGACTTGGGAGCATTGCTGGCCTATCATTTACAAGTTCCCAAATTATACACATATGCATATATATTCTTAGGTGTTATACAACTAAATAAACTACAAGAAAGGCAATTTAGAGCAGACTTTTACATAATATTCAACATAATTGTCATAAAGCATTGAATTGGTCTTTAATATCATGCTCAATATCGTCCAACTCATCATCATCCAAATGCAAGCACAAATTTGTACGCAAATTAAAACGTGAAGCCAATCAATCCACCAATCATTATTAAGAATGTATAACGATCCACCAATCATTATTGTCAGGATTTGGATGAAAGAAGACTTGCTCAACTTGATTTGGAAAAACAAATGGCTCATCCATATTCGCTAACACTTTTGTTATGCGTAAGCATTTCATTGTTGATGAATTAGTACTATACCATGTGTCATGCCATATATCACATAGTATATGGTTTATTTATCCGATGAAAATCCTAGTATCCATTTCAACATGTCAAGCTATTCATAAAATATCTAAAACCAATTTTTACAAAGCATTAAGATTAGATTGGTCATTGATGTCATGCTCAATGTCTTCTAACTCATCATCATCCAGATGTAGATGTAAACTCCTGTCTGGATGAAAATGTGAATCAATACTTGAAAGTTCTTCATCCTCAATATAGTCCTCATCATCAATGCCACCGTGACTTATTTGCACAATATTTCCAACCTCTTCTCGTGGAGGGGAGATCATTGGAGATCGCGAAATGAAGCTAGCATCTTCATCATCGATGTTTTCATGGAAATAAGATGCTTGAGGTAACTCATTATCCGCCTCCCTCACCATCTCCTCGTAAATGTGACATCAACTTCAATAGTATCAAGATCTAGCACATCAAGTTCATGTTCCACAGACATGACATCTTCTCGCTACATGACTTGATTGTCCATTATCCTCATCGATGTTGGCTCGATATTGTTTGCAGATGTGGGAATTCCAATCACACGACGCGACCTAGGGTGGGAATGTATCACAATCCACCAATTATTGTTGTCATGATTTGGATGAAAAAAGACTTGCTCAACCCGATTTGGGAAAATAAATGGCTCGCCCATGTTCGTAGCACTTTTGTGGAATCAATCTCCACAAATCCGTACATGTGTCCTAATTGTTTTTCCCCCCGACCTCTCAGACACAACCTTGAACCACTGTGGCTTTCAATACATTTACACAAAAGGTTCGATAGTTTAACTCAATGATATCTGATATAGTTCCAACATAATATAATCACCATCAATGGGGTTACGATCCCCATCGCTTGTTTGACTCCTTTGTTCAAATTGTGCCATGATTCCGTGAGTCAAAGGTGATTCTCCATTTATCAACCTTACTAATACGCCCACATGGATGTATGAAATCGTGCCTAATATGAAAGCATTTTAGTGAATTATATAATATATTTACAATACATGTACAAAATTAACACCATTAAGTACATTCTCTCAAACCTTATAGTATTTTGCAAACTTTAATATACAGTATATAAAAACTTGTACATGCATACCCCACAAACGAGGATCGCTACGTATGGTCCAGATCTTGGAATAAAGGGCAAATATGCCCATCCGGACATCTCACCTCTCCTGAGTAACCCCCGCGGTGAATATGCACCCAAACCAAAGGGGGTTTAAGGGGATTTTAATTTAAATGTGTTAAATGCAATGGTTTGTGTTAATAATGTTAATGGTAGTTGTGTGTTGATTGTTATATTAAAAAAAATTTTGGGCCCTTCGGGCCCTAACTAAAGCAAACATAGGTAAACTACTAAAAAGCACAATAACATCAAGACAAACAAATTATTTCCGCAAAGCATTCATAAGGTATTACAACATAGGGTATTACAACATGAGTGGCACGAGCACGCCTAAGCTTTCTTTCTCAATCGTGATGTTTCTCAATCTCCCCGATATAATGCTTTCAGCTAATGTGCCATGTGTCAAAGCAAATGCTTTGAATGATTGATGGCAAATTCCAACACAAACCCTCTTTTTGATCTCAAATGACCTAGAAAAATATTTCTCAACTTCATCTTTCATGCCCAACGCCCATTTAGAATCGCTAAGGCCACAAGCAGATATCTTGATTCTTCCCAGCATCCATCAAAGTAATGTGACAATTGATTTTGTGATGATAAAACTGGATAAGAATGTAAGAAATTAAGTAACTTGTTTTGCATTTGTCTCCAGCTTTCTGACGCTAGACACAAACAACAGAGCTCTGCAATATCAACCCATGTATTGATTTCTGAGTGCTTATTACTTTCAGCTAGCATCTGTTCAAAAACATTTGTCCAATGTGCACTTTCAGACTTAAAAATGATCATCCCTCCCATGAGCTTGTACATTGTCTTCGCAGAAGTGATATACAGCAAACTCTCTCTAGCCTATTGTTCACAAAGACGCATAAGAAATGTCTCGTAATTTTTCGCTCCAAGTCTGATCTCTTCCAAATATCCATAGAATCCTTAACACTTGTGCCGCATTTGTCAAGGGAACTTCCAGTTATTTCTAAGTCCCGACTAAGGGACTCCACCAATGTCTTACAAGAATATCTATCCTTCAATTGTTGCACTACCAAGGAGAATAACTGCCCTTTTGTTCCTTCTTCAAATTTATACTCTAGCTGGTAGATTCTCTGCCTTTTCGCCTTCCATTTCATCAAAAAATCGCCTCGCCCAAGATTTGGTTTGCATGTGGACATTCTACGTAAATGCTCTCTTTTGTCTAATTATGAGGCTAGCACAATAATAACAGAACAAGTCATCCATTGCCAATTCCAAATGCACCAAAGAATGAAATTTCTACGAAAGGGGAAGATGACAAGATCCGCAATCCCGAGGGTGAGGAGTGGCATCCATGTGATCTAAGAGAGCCGGATCAAAGGCTTTCTTAGATGTTTCACCCTCTTTGGTCGCAGGAAATTTTGCCATGAGATCTTCAAACATGGTGGCCCATTCAAATGCCCTTTTCACGCTTTGAGGCTGCCATAAACCGGATCTCCAATAGATTGATAACCCGATGCTAGTATGAGCATATCTAAAAAGCACCTCGAAGGCAACTGCGGCAGAGAATGAAATAGAAACAATCCTTACAAAGATTCTAATCCTTTTCCTTGTTCTCTTCTAATGGGGGCGGGGACATAAGTTGCAAAGACCTATCATCTCCTCGAACATCATCACTACATCTTGCCCCAAGCTTTTCCAGCATCTTCAAGGTTACCCCTCTCAAGAACACCTAACTATTGTTAATGGTTGGAACATCTCGCTTTGAAAGCTAAGATAACTATAGCGTGGTTTGACTGAACTTTTTGTGTCCTCATCTTGGTGGATGAAATAACCAGCTTCCATCACTATTAATAATGATTTTTTCCCCGCCATTCACCAAATTGTAATTAGATGCCATCACCAATTGTCAAGGAATAACCACAAGCATAGTTACCAAAAACTAAAACGGCAAAGAAAACGGGTCGAACAAAACTAAGTCTATAGTTGACCATTGTCCGCTTTGCCATCTCACGAAGTTTGTTGGCAAAGACATACATAGCATTCTGGTGTGAAAATTAGTCAACACTAACAAGCAAAGATTACGTGCTCACATCGGAAAGGATAACGGACCATTTGAAGCAACTTTGTTTTCATGCTCGAAGCCAATCCAGACTCCATTACCTTGAAACGATATCCACTTTTTGTGTTTATCAAGGATTGCATTATCAAGAGTTTAGCACCATGCACAACTATATCGCCTTTTGTCGAAAAGCCCCTTTGGCACCTACTATCTTTTTTGTTGGTTGATAAAGAAATATGGCGTAATCCGCATCCAACTGTATGAAGCTACCTTCCTCCGAGCATCCCGCTTTTTCATATCCCGCCTCAGAGTAAGTTTATCATCCCATGGCCTCCAAATGCTCCTTTGGATGCTCACCGAGATGTGCTTTTTTCCTTCACAAGCAGCTCATTAAAGAAAACCCTAGAGTATAAGGACTCGTTGTTTGCATGCATATTTAAAAAGAAAAATAAGGGCAAAAATAAATATGGGACAAAAGATAGTGGGTTAAACCATAGAGAATGTGATATCAAAATATGTGAATACTGGCGCGGCACTCTAGATGTACGCATTAGTACGTCGATTTGAGTACGCAACAAAATCATAGCAAAACCATATTGAAAAACGTATAAAAATACAAAAGAAACCCCCTGTTATAATGCTACATATTTGTATAAAAACATTTAAATTACATACCTTTCTATTGCATCCAATGGCAAGCTCATAATCATCGCCCGAACAGCTTTGTCCACCATCTCTTGCTTCATCCATAATGAAGCTAATAACCAATCATTGCTCATTGTGTCCGGCAAGGTGCATTCTTCAATTATTGAACCACGCCTATGTGAGCTATTTCTTCGTGCTTCTCCCTTTGCAATTTCATACATGTCTCTCCAAGATTGCAGACTCGTTGTATTATTCAAGACAAATGTATTTATGGCACGAAACATCTCATCATTTAGATTCCTTTCCACACCTTTGCCTTGTAGAACTTCTGATATAATCTCATCGGGCTCTTTTTCCTCCCACATTTTAAGGCCATCCGATTGCATGCAATCGCCACATCATTCAGAAATAAAGTGTTTCTTGTATGAGATGGCCCTCTGCTATACACCCTTCCGCCTAGCCATTTGGACAAACCCCTTGAGCACTTTCATATATCGCCGAAAAAGAACATCCATCGTGCGTGAGCAGGACACGCTAATTTGATCTCATTTGGAATATGAATTAATAGGTGCACCTATGCCAATAATATCATTGCATTAATATCATCGATCTATACATAATATAAGAAGAAGAATCATAGTGAGAAAGATTTAAGGAAAGGACAATATAATACTTGTAGATCTAAGAAGCTCAGAGGGAAACTCTTTTCTCAATATCACATAATAGTAAAATGGCCTCCTCCTCCATCTTTGGAATGTCGAGATATCAATTTCCTTCAAAGACACCCATCTCTCACAAATTTGCCTAAACGATATATAATATTCCTTATACCGGTGTCGATAGCTTCCAATGGCACAAGGAAGCACATGCTACATCCACAACAAACAATGGTTTAATACATGAAAATATTTTCAATAGTCATGCAACAAAACTCATGATAAAATACCCGGGAAACTTATGCCACCATGTGTCTTGAGACCACCGAAGTTTTCCATCTTTTGTAAATGCTTTTTGTAGAGAAGCACCATGTCCAAATTTGGTGCTTGAATATTTTGTATTCTCCTATGCACCGTGGGTAAGTCGTTGTTTCTCTAACACCCAAGGACCCTTTTTTCCATTTGAGTCTTCCAAATTCTCTCAATTGGCCAATATTCTCTTTTTATTTTTCCTTCTTTTTAAGGTCTTCTCGGGCTCCTAATATCTCCCACTCACCGCTTAAATGCTTCCATAAAGAATGTCCAATATTTTTGAACATATGCATTGATCAAGCAAGTGTACGACTTCCAAGTCTACCCAAGACTCTAATCTATAAAATATAGATAAACGCTTTCATACCAAATGGGGAGTGTGCTATTGCCTTCTCCAATATTAGCCAAGTAATCCAAATTTGATTTGCATCTTTCCATGCATAGAGCCAATCCCTAGTTGTCCATCGCTTTGGTGGGGTGTCACCTCACACCCATGCATGGTGCCCCTTCGATATTTTTGTGGCCAATGTAAATTTGCTTCTTGAGATGTTTGATCTCAGATGATGTTAGGCTAGTTCCAAGATGAGGGACATCCATATACTCCACTTTGTCTCAGACCTCTTACATCACAAAGTAAGCACTTATGGTTTACAAGCAACTAGAATTTTTAGCTTATATAATTTTGTAGTGATATACTTGCCCGATCCCACGTAAAAGCCCGGATAATCATGAATTGTGAAACATAGCATCCCATGTAGTGTGAAATCATGTGGCTCTCTTGCAATGTCATACATGTGAATCCCTTCCACAATATTTCTAGTTCCTCTACCAAAGGTTCCATGTAAACATCCATATTTTTACTTGGTATTTTCCTCAAGAAGAAACGTTTCCACTTTGTTACATGTTCATACAAAGAAGATATGACCATAACATAATACCCGCACAATTAATGTCAACATGATATGACCAGCCATCCATGGTGGAATATTGTAGTTTACAACAACTATCGGCCATACGCTTATGTGATGATGACATAGTTCCCCATGGACATATTCCATCAAGCCCCAGCCCAAGCCTAATGTTGCGAGGTTCTCATTTTAAATTGTGGCCACTTTTCTTCGACATTCTTCCAAGACTCTCCATCTCAAGGGCATCCTCATTTTTCCATCTATGTCCATTTTTGCATGGTAATCCATAAAAGAAGCAATGGAAGGAGATCAAAACATATAACGTGAAGCGGATTATAGGCATATGGCGCAATGTTTTCCTTGCCACTTTTTGACCTTCTTCCTTCCTCATACTCGTGGCTCATTACACTTCTCGCATGATTGGTTCCCCTCGCATAATCGTTATGAAATAGTATGCAATCATTCACGCATGCATGTATACAATTGTATTCTAGCCCTAATGCTCGCAGAACAATTCTCTTGCCTCTCTTCTTGACTTCTAAGGCAATGCCCTTTCCGTAGTATTTTGTCTAGCAAACTAGAGTACATGTCTCATATTTTAATATTGTTAGTAGCAACATTGTAAAAAAATCTATAAGAGCATATGTACATACCGAAAAGCTCGGAAACACTATTGTTGCTCCAACCTAATTTTATGTTGGAGGTTAAAAAATTAGCAAACATGCAAAGAAGACGAGATACACGTGCATTTGGAAACAATGGGGTTGTTGCCTCGTTAATGCGTGAATTCACCTTGTCACCATTGTTCTCATTTTCGTGGTGTTGAACTAACTGGAAAATAATTTGTAATTGTTTCATGTATCGCATCCCCACCAAGCAAAGTATTCTTTGAACTTGATGTTTGAACTTCATCCAATGATTCATCACCGAGGATCGACATATAGATGGCGCTTGCTATTTTTATGTTAGGTGGTAATTTAAAGATCATACACTTATATATTATGAAACAATTATATGAACACCATATGCATTATACAATTGGAATAACAACACAATAAATAAGATATTAAAATGTATTAAAAGCAATTCAACACACTCTATAACTGCAAACGAGTATGCTCCTCATTATTGACGTGGTTGAATTGTGTTGGCAACACGACGTTAGGTTCGGCATATGTGTAAAAAAATAGGCATCCACTATTTGTTCCTGACATAATGATTGTACATATTCAAACATTTAAAATAACTAAATGCACATGTCAACTAATTAGTTTAAATGCCTAGAGGGGTATATATGTAGCATACCTCATTTGCTTCGTGTTCACGCTTGGCATTCCTCATCGCTTTGTTAGCCTATTTCGCCACATACCATATCGTGGCCTCATGTTGTTGTCGCGACATGATAAGAACGCGTGTAGCGCTCCCCGACACTTATTGCACCAACAACTTTCACGATGACGATATGAAGCTTCAACAGGGTTATTTCTAGCTCTTTTCCTGTACCTTCCACGAAAGGACGAAGAAGATGAAGTTGAAGATGAGCATGCTCGACCTGGTAAATAATCCCCTGCACTACTCGTGTTGCTTGCACTACTATTGTTCATCTTAGTAACATAACCAAAAAAAATAAGAAAATAGGCTTGAGTAGTGTTAGCAAATGTCCCAAAATGCCAAATTTCTACCAAATTGCCAATACCAACAAAAGTGACCGCAACATAACTATGAAAGTTATGAAATCATTAGACGGACATCATGGAAACTAGCAAAAACTCGATTCAAAATTAAATAAATACCAACAAAGGTGGTAAAGGTTAAAGTTAATGAAGACATCATGCACAACCACCTTTGCCAAAATACAAGAAGAAGTGGTAAAGATAAGTTATGGAAGCAAGAGGTCAACATCATTCAAATTAGCAAGATAACTCTAAAATGAGAAATAACCAATGGGTTAAGGTCGGGATACCAAACCAAGGTACCATTGAAAGTGGTAAAGGTTAAAATTACAAGTAATAGACCTAAATCACACATCGAAATTATCCACTAAACTCGACAACTTTAAAACCATGAAAATTACCAACTAATCAACAACTCAAAATGCAAGCCCGATTAGAGAAAAACCTAGCGAAAAAATGGTACTTGCAATGTTGATTCGGCCGGCATTTCCTTTTTGTAAGACAGTAAGGACATATCCTTACCAAAATTGCCAAAAGACCATTGAAAGTGGTAAAGGTTAAAGTTTGCCAACTAAACTCAAGGGTCCTTTAATTATGCGAAAGAAATAGATGTCCATTTAAGTTGGCAAAATTGCCAAAATACCATTGAAACTTTCGAGTTAAAATTGCCAAAATACCATTGAAACCGCCATGGACGCCTATAGCCCAAGGTTTTCTTGAATTAAAAAAATCCACTAACATTCCACAAACAAAGTTCTAGACATTGATGTGCAATAGATGACTCCTCATACTTACAATTTAGTTGACGAGAATTTAATGGCAAGTAAAAAAAAATGCTAGCACCAGGAATGCTTGAGAAAATATCAACTAGTGGCAAGTAAAAAAATGCAAGCACTAGGATTTCATGCTAGAGAAAATTTCAACTAATGGCAAGTAAAATGCCAAAATATGGCTAAAAGGCTTGCTTGAGAAAAAACTCAAAATGTGATATTTCGTGCTTGCATTTAGAATGAAACTTGAGAGACGATAATGTAGCAAGTAGTTTATAGAATATAATTAGAGATAAGCCAAAATTGAAAAGGTCAAAAAATGCCAAAATAGTAACTAAATCCATCATGAAAATTACATTTCTGAAATAACAAATGGACATCATGAAAATTACAGTGCCAATTTAACAAATCGAAATGCAAGGCAAGATGAGCTGAACCTGGCGCCAAAATTTGTTCAATCTCCCGCTCTACAAATCGCACATCCACCTTTTGTTGCTCTCTTTGCTCTCATTTCTCCCCGCTCTCACTGAGATCCTGCGCCTCTTTTGCTCACCGAGTAAGTAATATTTTCTCTATTGTTTGATTATTCATGTCCTAAAAGTTTCCATTTTGAGGTCCTGGTTTTCGTTGCAGTGGCTGGAAGTCGGCAAGACAAACATAGGAAAGGAAAAGCCCCAGCTCTGAGCAATCGTTCTGGGGATGAGAATGATAGCCATGGTGAAGATAACGCAAGCAACCGAGCAGAAAGAATGGCAAATTTTTTTGCCAACATGCCTCAGGAAATTTATGAGGATTTCTTTGTGGAAATGGAGAAAAGAGTGACGAAGAGTTTACAAATCAAACAAAGGGAGAAAGAAAGTAGTGAAGATCTGGAACCAAGAGCCAACTCGATGGGCAGGTCAGTACATCTTTGAAATACTAAATTTCTTTGGGGTTGCATGAAAAGCTACATCATTTGCATATTGGATTCGTATTTCTTCCAAGTCTTAAAGTCTGATACTTAGCCTAAATCTCTGTTCCTGCACTGCAAATTGTATTTAGCCTAAATGTCTGTTCCTGCACTGCAAATTGTAAGCCATACTCTTTCTTTGGTCCCAAGCTTTTCTGTAACTGTTACTGGCAGCGCAATATAGATCTTGTTGCCAGCTTCGCATACGTAGCAGGCCAAGGGGGATAGACTCGGAACTTTCCCTGATCTCTATATCTTATAATAATAGGCTGTCTTGTAAATAGGTTGTGATATATCTTGTAATAAATAGGCTCTTTTCTGGGTTCAATTCCCAGGCTCTGATTTAAGAAGTAGGGTTCAAAGAAAAGCAGCACTGCTTGCTTACAAGGTCTAGGAGCGTGACCAAAGATCTATGCTGGAATAAACAGATATCTGACCTTATTGATTACTTCCATAACATCAAGAATCTATATAATAAATGATGACCAAAAGCAAAGGTGATAACTCACCAAAGATTCTGAATGCGTGGAAGCCTTCCACCCATACCACGAGTCGATAGCATCATAAACTTCAGGGATAAAGTTCAAGGGTAAAATATGCTGCTTCCTTTCTGCTGAAGTCATTTGCTAGTATGAATGGTGACCGTTTGTATTGTCTTTCTCGTAATCATTAATCTTTCTGAAATCTGCAATAAGTGTGTCCCATTTGGACAGGCATGCCTTTGCAGAACGGTGCACTGAATTATTCCAACAGTAATCCTTTACGTCTGACCATCTTTCATCTTTTTTCTTGTGTTTTTCCCTAGCTCCAAAGCCAATGTTGTGTTCATACTCTTCTCTCTTTGCGGCTTGTAGCACCATCAATTCATTCAAACACCAAGTGCCATTGCTGTAATGCCTCAATGACTTATTAGATGGATGCAATGTTTCAGCAACATCCTGCGTCATTGCCTGCATCAGATTAAAACCTTGTCAACTATAGTCTGAAAATAACAACAAATTGGCAGGCAAATTCCATCTATACATTTGTAAGTCTCAGCGTTGCTGCCACAGCTATGATGGTATAAGCTGAATAACAAGGACTAACAGCATAAAACTATTCTCAAAGGGGAGGAAGGAGCAGCTGAAGGGGCATAATCTTTTGATGTGTGCATTCCCATCCCATAGGCTGACTGCACTGCTATAAAGTTAAATATAAGAGTTTTGTGCTTTCCCCAATTACAGTTGTTTATCCTGCAGTAAATTCTGCAGAGAGGATGACACTGAACTTTGCCTCTTATACATCAAATTCAAAGAATCTCTCCAAGATGTGCCTCCGCCTTTCTGTGAGTGCAGAACCACAACAGCTATAACACTGCTACATGCAATCTGGTTGCAAGGAAGTCCTGTTGGTCTCTAATACCCAGTAGCCTTTGATGCACTCTGATAAAGGAGAATGACCGTCTACATAGACTGTGAACCTGGTTTGCATCTTTCTTAATGGTCCAACCTGGTTTTGGGCTGCAATAAACGCAGTGGACAGAGCAGTTGCACTGTCTTGGACTGCAATAAATGCAGAGATGTGGAAGGTTAGAGGATCAGACACTACAATGCATTGATTTGAGACATTTGGTGAAACATATCTGATCACTGAAACTGTAACTGTGTTGTTATGGGCATTCCTACTATGGCATTTTTGTTGTGTGACGGAACTGGCTGCGCGGATCATGGTATGGTAATGATAAAGTCCTTTTAGAAATAAGATTATGGGCCAGGCTTTTGGAAATTATTAAAACAGCCTACCACAACATTTTTGCATGCATCTTGTGAATGGGCATAACATCCTGGACGAGGCCTTGCTCTATTGTGCTGCAGGTTTTCAACATGCTCAAAAAAAGTGAATTTATCTCCCCTTCCTCCATGCTTCTGCATTTTAAGTCCAGACAAAAGTTCCTAAAAGACTGCTGGCCCGAGGAATGAAAATCATATTGTATATCAGTCAAACACGTGATCTCTTTGGGTGATCCTTCCATATTGTTAATTTTAAGCTTCCAGAAATGAAAATGAAATATTGTCTGCCCATAAATGAAAATGAATATTGTCTGCAAAGAGATTCCCTTCTATGTTCCATTGTAGTTTCCTTGTAAGGATTGTATGCTGAAATATGTAGGGTCTGTTCTTGTAATGATGTCTTGATTTTTGCAGAGAAGCTACGAGCATATTGGAAAGGTGTAGGAGGTCAAGCATTTCAGGAGAAGGAGAAACATCACAAGGCCAGAAGCAAACAAGAAGCAGCGATAACGCCATTACTAGAGGGACGTCATTTTGACCTGGCCCGTCCTCCGAAGAGGTGTGAGATCCACTTTTCATTCTGATTCGTTCCGATGATGACAAAGATGATTCCCAGTGAGGGTCGAGAGACGAATCGCTTATCATGCTCGGGCCTAAGAAGTTATCTAAATCGATGTAAGTTTTTTCTATTTAATCTATGTTTTCCTTTTTCTTAGCTATGGCTCTCGGCCATATAAATTAAGAAAATAAAACTTCTAAGCTGCCTTGTTGATGTTTATAAGCACGGAAGCACCAAAATGAGGAAGCACCAAAATGGAGGCATGCCGACTGCTTATTTTGACAAAAAGGCTGTAATGATGGCATAAAGCTTAAGGATAGATTTAGTTGTTATTTATCTTGCCTCGAGCAATAGGTTGTTAATTTGATTTCTTTTGCGATAAAATGTGTAGTTAGCTGGCATTTATTCTCTAATCCGAACAAATTATGGTATCAAATTAAGTCTTATTTTGTTTTATATTTCCGCTGATAACGCAAACAGATCACATTCAACTTTCGAACCCAACCGGTTCTCCGACGCCTACGCAGTTGTTTCAAAATCTCTAAATGAACAGCGACCCATGGAAAGCCCATCACTTTTAACTGTTTCTTGAACATTGATCTCTTTATCAACCATCTTTACTCACCAAGCAATTCTTAGCCAAGGGTCTATCCCATCCCAAGACAATACTCAAATAACTCCTACTAATTTTGCAATTCATCTTCTCGCACGACACCTTGCCATCACAATGGTTTTTCTAGTTATATTATTCATTCTAACTGTGTCCATGTCTTTAATTATGTTATTTATCTCTATTGTGGTGTTCACGCCCAATTGCATATTTTCTAAAATAACGCTTCTTTTATTTTCAAGCAGTGTATTATTACAAGGGATGCCCTATCTTGATGATGCAGAAGGAATCTTCGCGGAGCAAAGAAGGCTATGAAGGCTTATCACATGAAGTAGATAAAACTTAAGGCCGTGAAGGCAGAATCGCATCAAGAACGAGCGAGCAGGTATATAATTGACAACTTTGGTCATGGATTGAACGAGGCCGAATCTCTAATAAATTACAGTAAAAAGATGGAGACATCACAGGTAGTCTCCCTCCCCTCCCTCCCTCCCCGACCGGAAATCTTTCCCATTGATACTTGAAATTCATCTCTAATAGGGATAACTTGCTAAGACTTCCTTTGGATTGAATACTTTTCCCATCGATACTTGAAATCATCTCTAATAGGATAACTCTAAGTAAGAAAGGAGGTCGGAAAAAGATTGTCATTCATTGAGCAGTAAAGATTGTTGGGAAAGATTCATGGAGCAATGTGGTCACATACCAATCGCCAAAAAAGATGCACCGCAAGACTAACACAGAGGCAACAAGTACGTGTCTCGCGGGAGATGCATCTACAGGGTCCAAGCTTGTGTTATTATTTATTTCAGATTATTATTATACAAGATGCTTCTATTAATCAAGTATTTCGATTGTAAATTTTATTTTGATCTTCGTAGTTCTCTCTGATTGGGTAGTTTCCCAATTATGATTTGATGCAAAAATAAAAGAAGATGGTGGCTGGTTATGCCGTGATGGAAGAAAAAAATGCTTGAAAAGGCCATGAAGCAATAAAAGGTAGTAAGAATGATGAATTTTACTTTATGTTATTTTTTTTTTGATGGTATTGTCTTGCGTATCAAAGCCAGTGATTGCGTGGAGAGAAGAGCCAGTCCCCGATTGTATTTAAGAAAAAGATGAAAAGCCGTAAAGAAATGAAGAAATTTCAAAGACAGCCAAGAACCTATTTACCTTGACTTTTGAAGAAGAAATAAATAAAACAGCGGCAAGCAAGGCACCTTTGAACTACTTTCCATTGAACTTCAAGCCCTAAACGATGGAGTTCCAAACATTGGTTAAGGATTTTATGGTTAAATATTTGAGAGAAGTGCAGCCAATTCCCAGCATTAGTGAGCAACTTCTTGACCATGTACACCCTTTTTAACAGATAAATGAAGATCAAGGTACCGGATTTGACAAAAGTCCCTCTCCCTCATGAAGACAATGCGTAATGATCACTTGAAGCTAGATTTAATTTGAGGTTTGAAGCATTGTGTAGAACTTCATGTATTTTACCCCGAACTTGGCATCTCACTATTTGCTCTTAATTTCTGCACTGACATTTTGATGAGTGGATACCATTTATCAAGTTCAATGCAATTGCTTCTTCAATTATCTATATTCCTTTGTCACTTTTATTACTTTAAGGCATTATCTTTTACATTAACTCACATTAGAAATTGCAAAAGAATATGTGTATGGACATAGAATGACGAAGAAATAAATAAACTCCGCTACAAAGTTTAACTAACAAATCTATCAATGCAAAGATCAATACCTAAACCGACCAACGACTACCATCCTGCGGTATCGATCACAAACATTGATGCAGATGTACTGCAAACATCCAAAACCATCAAACACAAACATATTCATCATTCGTCACAAAACCTAACAAGCAAATCTACTACAATGCTGTAATAAACCAGTATGAGCTCATTAGAGAGCATCTCAACTGTCACACATAAGGTCGTCACATACCGCCACAATACCGCCATAAAATAGTCATAAACTACAATAATGTTGTAATAAACTAGCATGAAAGAATATAAAATACATTTGTCACATAAAATGGTCAATTTATGACAACCTAATAGGTTACATAAATGTGTCAATCTAGTGCGTAATCGATGCTACTACGATGTAATATAAGATGTAATTATATGAGAATTTGGTAAACTTGACTCAAATACGACTCTAAATTCACTATCATCATATTATTGCTTATGCCATGTCGTAAAGATGACATAATAAATGACACAACAAGTGACGCTGCGGCGACATCAAACCACGACATATTATATAGCGGTATAATTTTGTCAATTTATGGTCTTGAGAAAATAGTTACGCCGCTTTTGACTTTCATACTTGACAAAAATCACCCGTTCATAGCGTTCTAAGCCCGCTTCCATCCGAAGCAATGAGGCTAGAAGCTCGATGCCCATCTGCTGGCCTGGAGCGCTAACTTAAGATAGATCCGTGCTCGACAGGAGCCGCCGAAAGCGAGCTTTATTGAGTCGGTTCACGATCTCAAGAACGAAGCCGACAGTTCAAGAACGAAGAAAGCTCGATTAAGCATAATCTCGATGAACTGTGAGATGTTTTTCCTTCCGCTTCATGAATTGATGAAATCGAGCTCTGTGCCGTGATCCTCGAACGGGCAATTGATGAGCAGTTTCGTCGGTTTCACCATGGGCTGCGGAAATTTTCAGCAGCACTGGCGGCGTTACTGGGCGTTCGCCAGGCCCGCCAGTCACCGAAAATCATGAAGTGGCCAGTTCTGGCCGGTAAAATTTCACTTAGAAATTTCTTTATGGTGATTGAAATTACCTTCCAGCATTAATAATTTGATGGAGAAAAATTTAACCAACTCGCGAGAACAACATTATCACACGATGGTGGAAAACTCTTTCAATGACCTGAAGGTTCCCTCAAGTAGTTTCTTCCAGAACCGGGTAAAGCACCGACGTGCCTTCGCAGACCCACCGACTCGCCAAATTCAAGCGTTTGAAACCATGTCTGACCTGCAAACGTTGCCGCGAAGATGAAGCCAAGAACGCACGCATTTCCCGCAAAGATGAAGAATGCACAGCTTCCTCTCGCCAAAGCCCGACAGAGTTCCTTTTCTCGAAGCTTCCGGGTATATCAAGTAGAAATTCGTGAGCCGCAAAGCTCGCAAAGTTCTTTCTCGAGTTCTTCAAAGCCCTACGGAGGTCCTCGATTATCTAATCTTCGGTGGACAAACTATAAAAGCTAACAAGTATATTCTGTTAAATCTTGCTAGCCGAAGGGTCTATCAAACCTAGGGATTTTAGCCGAAAATACAAAGAAACCCTCATATTTTGACCTAAAATTTCTGAAAATTTTGGCTATCTAAATTAATTTCAACCGGTAGCCTGCTAGTGTTCTAGGAATTTGGCATCATCAGCGTTAACTTCGCCCAACCAACCAGACGAACCAGCGCCTCTGACAACCATTGCCTACAAACATAATGAAGACATACCCAATGTAGAAACCATTAAGAAGACATACTGTCCGACCAACCTCACAAAGGACCGTCCTTCTCTCAGTAAACCCATGGAAACGGCAGGCAAAACGTGTGAATCTGCTCTAGACTAAATAAATAAATCGGGAAGAACATAATAATGCTCACGCTTCAATCCAAACACTTGTGCAGCAAATGTTCTGGCCACCATGCCTTTAGAAGGGATTTTAGTTTTCACTCAGCAGCAGGATTAAGATTTATATAAGCATTAAACTTGAGGCCACCAGGTTGTGAAGGAACTGTGCTTTATTACAATAATTGTCCGACAAATTCTACAAAGGACCGTCCTTTTCAGTAACCCATGTGGAAACGGCAGGTAACGTGTGGACTCTGCTCTAGACTAGCCAACTGGAAGAACATTGCTCACGCTTCAATCCAAAACTCTTGTGCAGATGTTGTGGCCACTATGCCTCCTTTGCATAGACGGTAGTTTCTACTTCAGCAGCAGGATATATGAGCACCCTGCAACCATGTGGGGATCAACCACTCCCACACTATATGCTCTTTGCAATCCAGCACAGGTACTTCAGATCAAAATGCTATGGCACTTTCAAACAAGAACAAACACCAGCACAAGCCGACGTCCGATCCCGGAAGAACCTGCGATGGCCGCCTCCTGTGGCCCTCACCCCAGAGGAAAGATCGAAACCCAGTTTGTTGGGAGATCCAGGAAGCAATATACTCTGACCTCTTCAAAACATTGCCATTCAAACTCTAATGTAGGGGAAATGGTATGCTTGTGCAGTTAGAGCAGATGGATCAGGTCAGTTGATTGTTGGGGAATACTATTACACCAATTGGACGCCCCTAAAGAGCCGTTCACATCGGTTATACTTGTGGTAACCGTTTTACATGTGGTCAGTTGTCACGCTAAAACTGTCTGCTGGGGAAATATGCCGAAAAAATGTTAGCGCTCCTAATATTACCGATCCTGGGGCTGAACATAGTGCCATTTATGCTGATTTCGTGAACATGTGTGTGGAATTGAGGGATTGAACGACTATAATCAGTCTCAACCCTCCGTTGCTAATTCTCTGCCATATCTGTGGTTACACACCTGTGGCATCAGAGATGATACAAAGGGAAGGCTTGCTGGGGTGATAACATAACCACCAAGTCCCAGCTGGGTTCCATTTTCAGTAATCTCTTCAGGAGATTGCGTCTGTGGCGTCAGAATAGATAACCCTGCTGCCCACAGAATGCTGGGAACATCCGCCGGCCCATCAATGCTGGAAAAATTGCGAGACCCTTGCCAGCCTAACTGCAATGACGCTACCATGAAATGAATTCTACATACTTGGGCATGAGTCCTTGCCCCGACTCTAACCAAAATCCGTGCAGATTGCTCCGTTTGTTCACCATGGCAGGTCGAATCTACTACGTGGAAGCAGCCTGACAGAGCATGTAGGATATTACAGCACACCGAATATTACAGCACACAGTCGCCTCGTTTCTTCCCTGTTTCTTCGCCTCGCAAAGGCTTCTAGCTTTTCGGGCATAGTTTGGTATCGTGGTGTTTTGCTGTATTTGCAGTTTTGCTTTCCTTATTATGCTGGATATGGCATAAAAAAGGTGAAGTTAAACTACCTGGGCCATGGGAAAATCCACCTGAAAGGATTGAAGCATTCACGAGTTCGGAGTTTGCTACAGCTGGCGCGAATTATAATGCATCATTGTTGCTTGGTAGCGCGAGCATTTGGTATGGTGTATAAAGGAAGCTCGGGATGGACGTGTTGTGGCTGTTAAGAAGAGTATAATTGAAAGATTTAAATTCTTTTGATACCTAAGAACTGCACTGCTGGTAAAATTATACCTATCTAGAACTTGATTGCCAAGCGCAGCCACATGGTGTCACTGGCTCTTGAGTTCATGGAAAATGGTTCACTGCATGACCGTCTCTTCAAACGCCAGCCGCCATTCAACCGACTGGAACGAGGCTTCACAACTGCCGTGCAACAACTAGGCTTGTGAACATCATGCATGCTTATGCAAAACCCTCCATAATACAATGCAGATGAAGTGCTCAAACATACCTCTAGATAAAGAGTGAATGCTCATGTTTCTGACTCTTGCCTATATCAAGCATTGGTGGACCAGCTGCAGGAGACACACATCTTAGCAATTTAATCAGATGGGCACCCTGGCTACTTGATCCAGAATATTTTACATTAAACCTTACCACCAAGAGTGATGTTTACAGCTTAAGTGGCAACATGTTCCTCTGACTGGTGAAAAAGCTTTTGACAACGAGCAAGGCCTACTCATGGAGTTGTGGGATGGATATCAGACTTTGGATAGTAACTGATTGCTCATGTGTTAGACAAGTCATTGGAGGCACTTCAGGATATGTCTCCCTTGTTGAAGCGTTGGAGTTGGGTCTGACTGTGTTAGACCAAAAGGAAAGGATCGTCCAACCATGTCAGCAGTGGCACTTACGTTAGAGAAATGTCTGAAAACTAGTGTTGAGGACCATGCCTCCCCCACCGATGCAGGATCATCCGTTTGTTTTAGTCCCTCGCTAGCGCCAGTGCAGGCATTAAGCCACATATCTAAACCATATAATCGCTACAGCAAGCTTCCCAGAGAACATGAGTGGATCTCTTGTTTGTTTATCATCGTTTGTAACATTTTTAAAGCGATGGACACGTGTCCAAAGTTGGGCCATTTATTTCGGACACTTTAGCTAATACTTCAGTAAACGACAAAGGCATAAACTGGAAGTTTGCAAATGTTTCCTGATTGCAAATGAGAAGAGCCTTGAAAAGAACAGCAGGGTGCTTATTTATCGGAAACTGCTGTGGGAGTAGAGTGTTCATCTGGAGCTTTGGAGATGAGGAGATAGTCAAGGTTCATTTCTTTGTAAGGTTAAGATAAAGTGATTGTAAATGATGAACTGGAGTCATCCTCGTCAGTATAGATAAAGATCAATATGGCTACATGCTCAAAATGTTCTTTAAATAGTAATGCCAAAATATAATATAATATAATATAATATAATATGTGATTGTACTGCCTTCAAAGGGGGATTTTATGAACATTAATAATGTCAAGTGTCCTATAGTACTAGTACTGCTACTATACAATACCGGCAGCCCTGGTACTAGTACTCGCTACTATTATAGCATCACTTAGCAAAGCATTTGAATATTATATTCCACACTTCTTTTATATCCTTACATTTGGATATAATGGTCCCTCTTTTCGGCGTGTTTACTTCCAGGCAAAGTTGGAAACCTCTTTAATGATAGAATCAAGTTGTCTTGCATTTGGATAACGTATCCAAATTCCTCTTGCTTGCCTTGTTTACGCAAAGTTGGAAACCGCCAATGTTAGAACCAAGCCACTGATCCATGTTTCAGGAACATATACGAACATATGTTTTGTAAAAGTATTGAATGTTAGGACATAAGAATGATGCTATGCCTATCTACCGGGCTAACGCTTTTCTTTTCCTCACATTAACTGCCTATACATGCTAGAACATGCACAATTTGAATTACATTTCTTTGTCTTGTGTTCAAGCAATTCCGCACGATAGAAGGGTGTGATGCTCCATAACGATATGGGATTGGTTGTTTCTGTGTTCTAAAGTATTGGATGTGTAACATAAATTTATATCTTTCAATACAATGGTGGATTGTTGAATGGGATTCTTTTCAGTTTAGTGGTAAAACAAGGAATATGTTCTTTGATTTTTGAAAGCAAAGGCTTTTGTGGAAGTTAACAAAATCCCAAACCAACGACCCTTGTGACAATTTAACCACGTCCGCCTCAACAACAACAAATTCAAATACTCAAATCGCTTTCGCAGAATCGCGAAAACTCTACGGCATTTCTTTAACTGCATTTTGCTTTCGCGCATAGAATGGCATGCATGCCCCAGAAAGAACCGTGACCTGCTAACGGCAAAAGCCGCCAGTTGAGCCTATGTTAACCGGAAAAACAGTATTACATTCATCAGGAACCTGTGGTAAGAAAAATCTTCACAAAAACAATCGAGAAAGTGCTGCCTAGAGGATTCGCATGAGCATCAACCAGTCTGACCCTGGATCACGCCGGGACCAATCCAGTGGTGTTGCGTGAGATTCATATCAATGAGATTTGCGCTTTAATATATTTGTAGTCATGGAGCCAAAAAATAAAATTGAAGGATGCAGAGACCTTGGTTATGCTAAAGTTTCAAAAAGGGACTCTCATACGAAGAAAGCACGCATCCCTTTCCAAATCGAAATACCGCATTGAAAATGAAGATGATCACCACTGTCTGCTAAAATCCATTGTGAAAAAGATCGAAGAAGAATATGCCTTGGTTCTATTAACTGGAAATCTTGTGTTAATCGGCTAAACTGGACTGCGAATCCCCAAAGTGCGAGAGCTCCGAAAATGCCTAAGCGCATCTTTATATCCAATCTTCATTATCCTCGCAGAAACGCAGCCCAAGAACAAAGTTTTATTGTAACTATATTCAAAAGCAATTCATTCACCCTTCAACAAAAGATCACGATTTGTGGAGGCAAGCCGCCGTCATCACAAGCTTTTATTACAGCCCAGCACCTCTTTACTGCAAAATCTCACCAGAGTCTCACCACCCCAAGACCTTTGCCATCTTTTATGTTTCTTTCTTTCTTGTTTTATTGTTGCCAAGGTCCCACTTTTAGCAATGTTAGCTTTCATACCCACACCTTTTGGTTATGTTCCCGGGATTATACCTTCGTTAGTAAAGGTGAACTTTGATCTCCCAATACTCGCTTCTACTTTCTTTCTAATACATTTATTGACTCATCCCAAGGTAACAAAGAGTTTTTGAGAAACTTCATTATATGCTTAGGTGGAGCACACTTGGACACATAAGATGCATATTACTAAATGATTTTTAAATTAACAGTATGAAAACTTTTGGAAATTCAGAAATCCCTACCAACACTTTTTGAAGAAGATCTGACACCTCATGGAGCAGGTTCATGCATATGTATGTCTTGCTTAAGAGCTTTTAAGAATATGCAGCAAAAATAATGGTAGGGTCTCCAGGGATTTGATATAGATGATAATTCTGAAATCATAGACCATATATCCCTAAAACAATTCAATGGGTTATTATAAAAAAACATAGATTTAAAAATAGTCACATTAGCTCACCGTTAGATTGGTTAAAGTAGCTCCTGCTTCAGACTATTATTCTTTGGCAGAGGTTCTAATCCCCAAGATTACATTCCCAAAGTTTGCCAAAACCGTGATAGAGAGTGCCTGGCGACACATCAAAAAGCTTAGGCAAACTCGTAGATTCACATCTTAAAAATCATAGGTTCCCAATCAATCGAACGAGGTGTCCAGAGGCTCCAACATATAAGTTCGCCGCCGGATTGACAAAGATCCGGACGATCGTAGAACTGTGGTGCACTCCTCGCTTAGATTAAGTATTCTTTTCAATGAATCCATCATACATGCTAAGATGATGTTCTATGTCACAACATCCCGGATGAGAGAGATTACATGCACGCCACATATAAATGAGAGTCCTTTAATATGAGCCCAATTATAATGGTCAGTTCATGAATCAATCCTACCTTTGATTTTATAGCTGCCGCCACGTCTAAACCCACCCCATCCACAACACGCCCCGACCTACGCATAACTTCACCGATCTACAACCCCGCTACTTCCGCTTCCTGTTAAAATGCAGCAAAGGGCATTACCTACCTGGCACATCCCACAAATTATAGCACACCATAATCATCATGCCTTGAAATTTTAGGATGCTTGTCGTTAAGTAATACAATCACATCAATGCCACTGAAAAATTTCCCTTTATGCATGCTCGACATAATACAATCTTATAGTTAACTAACAATGATATTCTTAATAAATACAACCAAACAATTACCTCAATTTTTGAGATGACATGTATCCACTAACTCCAAATATTACTATTTCTTTTGCTTCCTCGGTCCTACATATCCCGGCTAGAACCAAAAATGCTTTGAATAAACAATCATGCAACATGAGTTTTTAATTTGACAAACTTGCTTTCTGAAACATTACAAGAAACGTAGAGTTAATTAAACAATTAGAAAGGAAGTTTAGTTGGCACTTAGTGTCATTTCCAAAAGCAAAGATGCTACCATAAGTTACTTTTGTAGTATCTTTCATTCTTCGATGCCTTTTACCCAGAGATGCAAGTTAATGCACACAAACGTTTTAAGGAATTTATATCGATTTGACTATAAAGAATTTCTATAAGTACGGGCCACACCAAGCGGAGATCTAGAAGATGCAAGAGAACACGTTCTCAAAGAACCTGCATGTTAATTGTGACGAAGATGCGAGAAAATAGTGTTTAAGAACTTCCTAAGTCCAAATAAAGTTATGGAATGCTGTGGATTGCAAGATAAGCATTTTCCAAGACATGTGTAAACTGTTTGGGAAATGGCCCGAGGTCAGGATTTTATTCCGTAAAACGCTTATTTCTTATGCTCTATGGAGAATGTCTGGAGGCCGACAATGCCTCAAATTGAATACCATCAGCCTCACAAACATGACCAAAGTCATAAACTTCGCGCAAATAATAGAAAATATTATCTTGATTTTAAGTGTAATTTCTTATTTCTGCTTCAGTTAGTTGAGGCCTCCCACTCCATATATTTGTAGGCAAGAATTCTAAAATGTGTGCCCTCGTTAGTGTATCGAATATCCTCAACACAACTATAAGCATGCAAAGAGCAATAAAACAACAATGTAGGGCATTATTCCTCGCTTTTAAGCCGCAGCCTAATACCGCCAAACCTGCTGATTCATAGGGACTTGGTTCTACACACTTACGCCTTTCAATGCTCAACATTGGCTGGCCCAATTTCCAGAGCCCTTTCTCAACCATGACTCCAACATGTACTGTGTACCTTTTGAATAGCCAATGTGCTTTGAAACCTCCGCTAAATTTAAAGTCTCCTATAAACCACCACTGGTCCAATTAAATTCGGGATTATGTCTATTCCAAAATCGCCACCGCATGCTACATTTCATTGACTATTATATTGAATTAACCAATATCTTTTAATCGCGGTTCATTTTTCGTCGGAATATGTGACATTTTATGTGAAAATGCAAAGGCATTCAAAATATTCGATGCAAATGACCCATATTATGACGTAATGCAGGCGCTCGAAAAGCAGAAATTCGTTTACACGACATTCATCTGACGAATAACAAAATCTAAAATAATGAAATTGTAAAGCTTTTACTTGTGCAATAACAACAAGCAAGTTGTTACAGCAAACAGATTTTTGTTCACCGCGCTGCGCTGACATTTGCTTGGCATAAATAACGATTACAATAGAATATAAATCTGCAAAAATCAATCAGACTATCGCCCTCAAGCGCCAGTATAGGCGTCTCTGAGATCCCGCCGATCATGAACAAACCATGCTTCCTGGATTCCATATAACACGACCAACGGTCCCGTGACAGCTCTTATCGCGATTCAGCAACCACACGCCTCACCCCAAGTCTATTTCTAGCTCACAAGACCCAGAGTCCCAAGCATGGTTCATCTTGCGTAATAGAATGTGCCATAATAACAAGGAGAAGGCTTAACCCAGTTTCCATCTCAAAGTGGGCTATTTCTTATGCATACCTATTTATAACACACCAAAATATTGATGCAAGATATACCTACAACACAGTAAGTATAACAAACCGCATTAACGCACATAAAACAATGCACATGTAACCAATAATGTCATAAACTAAACAACATATATTCAAAACCTTTCGTGATAAAGTATATTTCATATTCAAACTTTTGAAAGTGTATTTCCCTTGCTATATATATATATCAAAAGTTCCCTTTCTAGGACTTATTTTCTCAAGTTCCTCACACTTCGGTCCCATCAAGGTGGGTATAGTGTGTGTGTATTCCTTCCTAATCGCTTTTCCCCGCCAAGCTATTTCTTGCAGACACCAACAAAGCCGGCAGAAGTCATCTTTGTCAAAATCTTGAGAGGATGATAGATGGCGGATTCAATGATCAGACCGGACAGCAACACTTTTAGAGCGTCATCCACAATGATTATGCCTTCCTTATCTCAACACCTAGGGCATCCATCATGCCGCCGCCACTCTCAACAAAATATCTTTTACCCCGCCTTTAAAATCAGGACCAGCCAATACCGGTTTCGATCCCCGATGGACGCTTACCTTTATTTAGTTTGCATCTACTTTTCAAACATCCTTCAGATATTTTATGTTTCCGCGATGACTAAATTGTATTAATCGAATGGGGATCAAGGTTTCGGTTCCACATTCTTTCGATATGCTGTAAACATATATTTGTATTGCATTCAGCTGAGCAAAGATATGCTTTTCAAACGTTGCTTTAGGTAACGCTCACATAGCACACCATTCAAATCAAAGACCGCACTTTGGGGAAGCAATCATTTCTCAGAAGGAGAACAATAACGATGAGATGAAAGAGATTGAAAACAAAAACGTACAGCGCTGAGCCATGAATGATGCATGTCAACATAATCTGCATGCTCTAGGAACTCCAAATCGCCAAAGCGCCGATTTATGGGCTTTAGTTTGAAAATGCATGGATATCAAAAAAGGAATATTGTCATCGCATAATTCCGCTCTTCACCCTCAACTGCGGCGCATCCCTTGCATCTTTATTCTAATTGCCTCCTCAAGTCCGCTAGAAGCACCAACCATGACGCTTGAGTATCTTATAGTGTGAACTTCACGCTTTGATAGTTCATTACTTCACGCCTAACCGGCTAGTGCTATCGATTTGGAGTTCCGCTTCATCATCAAGATTGTTACATTACTATCCTGCATTTTCGTCATACCGGCTCATATTTTCAGGCCGGGCACGTTCACAGTATGTCGATAGGTAATTGAGATCCGGGCCGTCAGTCTACGCGTCATCCATGAAGTTGGTGCCACGCACGTCAGTTCCCGACTCTCCGCCTTAAGCAAATCCTGGCTATTTCGCCCTCTCGAGCTAGAAGCTTGTTTCTTGCATCACATTGTCCCCTAGGGCTCTAGTACTTTCTCAAAGAAGAGGTCCAAAAAATTGCCTCGATCACGGAGACTACTGCATTTCTTGTTAACTTAAAGCTTTCATCATGTAACCTCCAACGTAGTTCCCAAAGAAAGTTGTTCTAATGGACAAAATGCTTCACGATACTGAAAGATCCATAGAGAACTCCGTTTTAGTTAGTTTCTTTATGTGTTAGAGTTTTGCATGACAAGCCTTAGCAGAATCGGCGTCGCCTGCTTTTCTCTTTATCCTTTTTCTCCCCCAACCTCCACCCAACTCGACTTCTCTCCCCTGTCTCTGGCAAGGTTCAAGATACAGAAGACGCTTTCGTGATGCTCATCTAACCCGACAGCACCGCCATGCCAGTTTCTCTCCATCCGCTTCCCCTTAAGCCTTCATATTCCCTATCATCCATAATGGCTATCATAATAATAAGCACATGAGAAAAGTTTAATGGCCGACAAGTCACCGCCCTGGTTTCATCTACACGAGGACGCCCATGATTCTTCACGATTCTAGTCATTTTGCTCAGATATGCATAGTGGATATGTCGGAGGGAGATATAGTGACGATTGTAATGCATTGGTTGCAAGCAAATTCACGATATGTTGAAGAACGATATAGTTCGCGACCATCTCGCCGACTATCAAGCACTAAGAGTGTGATATCAGCGAGGACCTTCACCCACTGCAAGGCACAATTTGAAACCAAGGACACTCTGATAAAAAATGTGGATTCCGCCTCCTGTTCTCGCTCACCAACGCCAATTTTCGCTTCCAAGTCGATGCAATTGGTGTGAATTCCAATCACCTGCAACGCTCTTCAACTTCTCTCGCTTGACAAAGTCCTGGACCAAAATACATACTTCTTTAGGTCGCTTCGAGACGCAGGCTTTTGCATTAGTCCTAACTCCGACAAATCCACCACCCCATGTGTTTTCCTTTGTAATTCCTCACCAACCTTCTTGAGCACTCTAATACCATTGCTGTGATGTATTCTAAAGGATTCTATAGTTTTTGTTACCGAGGTTTCTTTGTAGCGATTTCCTTTCTGATTAACCTATCCAAGATCGGGAGATGAGTTCTGATTCTAATCCCCTGGCCTTTCATCTCTCATAGGCCTCATATCAAAAATTGATCTCGTGTCAACAGAGGAAATCTTTCCTCCTTGTGACCGCAACTCTTTTCTCCACACGAAGGCCCCGCACTATTCCATTTCTCCCATACCGGACCGGAGCAAAAACTATCTTGCGGCATCCTTAAGTACGCTTTCTGTTCCTTCTAAGAAGATCACCCTTTTCATCTCCTTTTTTTCTTTCATCCGGGTGCCTGTTCTTGTCCTCAGACAGGTCCGGACTCCAATGTCCTTCAAGAACTTGAATTAGCCGGGCTTTGATCACCGCCTCGCAGGCATTGGCTTCCCATATTCAATCCACCGTTCCCGAAAGCACGCCTAAGTTGTTTTATATAGGGATCGTAAGGAATAACTTCAAGTAGCTTTTATAATCGTGAAATTAAACAATCCTTCTATGTTTATACTGCCACGCTGATTTCATATTAGAAGGCAATTTTGCCTTCGCTAAACAGCGCGGTTTTTTAGCCAGGTAAGCCGTAGTAATACGCCGGCCATTTATTAGAATACGCCAAATTGGCGGCTCAATCAGATTCTAATATAAAATCGCCAGCCGAGATTTGGCTTATTTGACGGAAAACGCCTACCATCCCAGAACCCATTGCCTTCTACTTCGAAATCACCGCCATTTGGTAACACGAAAAATAAAAATGTGGGAAGAGAATTGGCCTTGTATGTTAAGTTTTCCCATGTCATTTAGGCGCTTTGCCGCCAGTCTCAAAAGTGCTGCTGACCCGCCAGAACCGTGCGCTTCGCATTTAATACAGTTTTATAGAACAATCGATTTCAAAAGAGGTTTGCAAGGTTTTGATGAGAATCTTTCGGGTTTCTATTATCGCCGCTATCTATTATCATAAAATATGTTCGTTTCGGCGAAGTCTCTGCTTGCCTTATGATACTTTTGTTCTGTATCGTAGTACTAAGATCATCCCGCACGCACCGCCCGATTGCATCGCCGCTCAACATCCCATTATCATACCTTCTCATTGATATAAATAGCTTTAGTGACCCTCGAAAAGCCCGGCCCGACGCTGATCGATGTGCGAAGTCGGTATTCAAAGGACAATTTCACGGCATATTTCTTCAGCTTTGCTCATTGCCTTCCAACTCCACCGCCTATCATCACAATACTTGTAAGGCCCCACGTCACCGTGAAGTTTCTAGAGCTTTCAGCTTCTTTCCCTTGTCCTCAATCACCAGAATGTAGAGACATCGGCCTGAGGGCCTCGTATAATGGTTTCGCCATCAGCTTCTGGTGCCCGTGATATTCTTTATAGAGTCAATGGCTTCGCCACTACAAACGGCAAGCAAATTTGAAGAGGTTACTTTCTCCGCCATGTCGCTCCTCGATCTAAAGCGCCTCTTTAAAAAGAGCTCGCCAGACCGTGATCGATCTTCTTTAGGCTTTTCTTATGTTTTGCCCATCTTCAATCCAGCAAGCACGTAACGTAAAGAATCGCCCGTACTACATGTAATAAGAATTCCCTCGCTTCTTCTGTTTGATCGGCCTCTTAACCTTGAAATGCAACATGAGGTCCCGCCCCAACGCCTGGAATATCCCACACACCATTCCCAACCTTACAAAGACCTTCGATATGGAGGTTCTGTAATTCGAGTTTTGCTATTCCTTTATGTATCTTCTAACGCCAATACATGCCGCAGGTTCAACAGAATAAGAATATCTTTCTCGTCTTTGTTTTTCTCGATCAGAGGTCTTCTTGCTTTGGTCCTCTTGATTGTCTTTGTGATCCCCGCGGAAATTACGCCATTGCCGGTTAATCTTTTATGCTAAATAAATGCCGCCGCATTAATATATATAAATAAAACGCTGGCCAAGGCCATTTGAAATACCGAATACGCTACGCAGTTCATTAGTTTATTAATGTCGAGCCGTGCTGGGCTTTTGTCCTACCAAAATGTAACACGCGGCGCTGCTTTTGAAGTGATCTCCGAAGATAAAGAAACTACTGTACGCTTCACTTTCAACCGCGCTGGCGTTTTGTCCGACCAAATGCTCGTGACACAACTAACTATAAAATGCAACTTAAAGAGCACCTTTCATCAGAGACACAACTATAAACACAACTAGCTAATGAATATCGTTCAATGGCATAAGTCAAGCAAAGACATGTATGCACTAAGCACACATTAAGCATTTGTTTCCATACATTTTGGTACATATGAACTCAAACATTAGAGGACACATGCTCTTATTGATAATAACTTTACGTAAAACATCCTAAAACCCCAACAAAAAAAGGACACGAACAATTACGTAACAAAAATGCATCAATTACCTGGTTATTGGATTTGTGCTTTCTACTTGTTCAAATTTCCGTGCTTTGCATTTGTGTTTTGGATCAAGTCACCACTTCTACCACACACAGTCGCCGATTCCTAGACGCTTCATTGAACTGCAGCGAGAGCAGTATGAGATCGATGAGCGAACGTAGAGTATACTATAATCTTTACCGCCGATGAAATCAGAATTAAATCTTCCACTTTTAAATTTATAACGCTTTTAATTAACTATTCCGCTTATATTTGCATAAATTTAAATTAGGTTTTTAGTAATTTAAGAACTATTAATTATTACTTAAGAACGATATGTACTCTATTTACCACTACGGACCACCAATCTATTCAGGTTCCTACCATCGGTTCCAAGATCATCTCACCTCCTGTTCAAACGATCTTTCATCGAGCCACCATTCGGACGAGCTCTCAATCCCATCCGATGTCCGCCAACTATGGTGAGCGTGATTCCATCTCAATGCACTTCTCTTTGTTCTCATTTTTCGCCCTTATTCTTCCAAATGAATTTCGTTCTTTATCGCTAAGTTCCGAGAAGAATGCCATCTTTAACAAAGAAACTTAAATTTAGCAGGCTTATAAAACGCGATCCAATCCAAATTCAATGTGTCATGCAGTGGAAACAGCTTCAGAAGATTGCATGGCAACCCAATTATGAAGATGAGGTTTTCCCAAGAAGACATCCTATGAGCATTTAAGAAAGTGGGGTACATTTGCAGTAAGGGCCAAAAAGAACGTCTTCAAAAAGGTATGTATATTTGGATATTCAAAAAAAAAAAAGAATATATCATATCATCTCTAAGGTGATAAAAGTGTAGTCTTAATTCGGCGGATATCTTTAGTTTATCAACCCCATGAAACTACATTAATGAAAATATGTAGTTTCTCGGGGTTGGTCATAACGCCGAAAATCGGGCTTATTCAATGTTTTCGCTTACTGCATATGAAAAACAAACCAATGACGCAAAAGCATAGCAAAACTGCACCGTACCGGCTTATTCCATATGCCTAAAGTTATGTATATTTTCTTTTCGTAGGGCCGCGCTAGTACTTTCTTTATCTTTACATTATAAGTCACACAGTTTTACTTTATTCGGCTTCTTAATCCTTTAAGAGAGCTCTGCTCCTAACTACCTTTGATAGGATGTGATCCTTTATCTTCCTCATGGATGTCGAGGTCTCCAAATCAGGTTATCGATCCCCGATACTATAAATCAAATCCTTGTACTTATTTGTTGGCATGAGCCTTACTAAGAGCATGAGGAGTCTCGATATGTCCATAGATGCGAGTGTACTCCATGGCTCCCTCGACATACAGCCGCCTAATGATTCTCCAACTCTTTGAACGCTGAATGTAAAGACACTCAAGTAATATCTTATACGTATCCGGTGAAGTTGATGGTCGCCCGTGGAACTAGAACCGCTGTATTTGAAATCAGCGTCCATGCATAAGGAAAACTATTGCACCAGAACGAGAAAGTAATTAGCATGCATCTGTCACACGCCCCGCATTTGTATAGAGCCGCATGAAATTGAAAATGCCAAAACCAAAACCACCGCCGACGGATTAACCCAGTGGAAAACCAGAATCTAAAATACTAATAGAAATGGCGCCACATTCTATCATTCCAACATACATTATAACAAACGCATACAACGCGTAATGCGCAATCAAAATACAAAGCCGCGATTAGTTCATTGCTTCAGTCTTCATTGCTTTAGTTCATTATTTAGAGCGTATAGAAAGAGTTGGTGAAGATTCATGATCTAGATATCATAGATCATAGAGCAAGATCATAGGAGCGTATATGATCTATGATCATTATTTACTTCTATTATTTATCATTAATTAGAATGCATAGAGGAAGAGCTCGTGGAAATAGAATAACTTCATTATTTTAGATCATTAATTAGAAATCGTATGAGGAAGAGCTAGTGAAGGAATAAGCCGCATCATACAGCAAAGACCACGCAACGCGATCAAGGTGGAGCGCGCCATTCATCCGCAAAAAGCAACCCGACAACCTGATTAAATTAATCGTGGTAAATATGATCGATGCATGTAAAAGCAATAACATGCTTTCGTAAAAATAACTAAAAGAATGAGAGATACCAACCCATTTGGTGTTCTCAGACTGAATTGAGCCTTTGATTTCTGCAAGTCAAACCAAAGATCGAAAACCAAAGTAATAGCAAAATGCAGAAGTCGAAAGAAGCTTTTAACAATAAAACCAAAGCGATTCAAAAGTCGAGATTGTATATCGAAAAACCTTGAGAATTTCGGCTTACAAACCTTGAGCTGAAATAACTTTGAGCCGAAACTCTAAGTCAAAAAAAGCCGGACAGCGCATATAGCTGAAGTTTAAAGAAGATAGAGTCTAAGTCGAGATCGATGCGTATAGCCGAGAAGCCAAACAGAATCGGGATTGAAGCGCATTGAAGTGTCTAGATAGCCGATTGAAGCGTATAGATGCCGTAAAAGCTCTAAAGCAAATAGCCGAAAAAGCTCGAAAAGCGAGTAGCCTAAAGCTCTGCAGAATGAAGCAGATAGATAGATCGTAAGGCAAGAGAAATGGGGTGCTCGGTAAAGCTGCAGCGTAGTTCCGAAAAGCGCACCAGCAGTATTCGAAGCTTCACCGCAGCCTGGAAGTCCGTAAGAGCACGCAGTGCCGAAAAGGGGAAAGGACTGCAAACCCATTAACTGCGAAAATTTTCAGACATACCATAATAATCAAGCGCGAATATTTTGCTGTGGTGGAGCAGAGCAGCAGGCGATTTACATTATTTATGTTGGTTAATATGGTTCATAAATAGTGCTTATAAGTTTAAAAGTTTATGAATTTGAATTTAGAAGTTTTAGTTTTAGGGGAAGTTTTAGGCTAAGGTTATATTTATTGAAGGTTAGAAGTTTTCATCCCTTACAACTTCTAACCCTAAAAGCAACTTAAAGCCTTAAAGCGCTTAAGGTTACAAACACAAAGGCTATAAGTTAATATATTATATAAACTTATTATTATTATAGAGATTGGGTTATTATAGGTTATTAAGGTTATTATTGCTGCTTAACTTTCATTTAAGAACATGTTAGAGATGTTATTTGGATATAATCCTTACTATAGGTTTTATTCATTTTAGGTCAATGGCATGCAAAATGCTAAATCCCCTAAGGCCCCCTAATGATGGCAGGGATTCGGCGCAAAGAAAATTCCAACTAATGAAGATGACAACATGATGGGAAAGGAAAGGAAAAGACCCAAATGAAAAGGATGAAGATGACAAAGATGATGGCAAAGGAAAAGGAAAGACCCTAAATGAAAAGGATGATGCCACAGAGTGCTGAAATTGTGCTCTTATACTAGGGTCGTGATTGAAAAACAAAGGTCAAGATCCTGCATGCATGCAACAGAGCAAAGAGGGAGAAGGGATTATTATTCTAGCAGATCCTATCAATGCAAAGAATGATGAAAAGATTAGGGAGGATGTGTTAGGGCAATCTCAAAATTATATGACAATTGAAGGAAAAGGGTCTGTGCAAACAAGAATGCTCTTAAGCGAAGCCAACCAGGAGGTTCCAACCATTGTTGCATGGCCCAGGACGCTATCCAACCCGATGTGAACCACACGCCTCTATAGATGCAGAAACCATTGTCACCGTCAATAATGTTGCAGCAAGAGGTCACTCCAACCGCAAAACACATCCCGCACCAAAAGATGTAAGTCGATTATGATTGTTCTCCGAAGCCCTGATGGTGGTTAGAGGGAAGTGGACAGCAGCAATTTCCAGATTAGAATGTTCATTAATAGAAGAGATGGTGGTAGTAAGAGCTTTTTGCTATATCAGAAATATGGTGATAGGCAGAGGGAATTTATGTACACTATATTTACCGCCAACCGATGATGAAAGATCAAAGAAGAAAAGATTCCCATTGAACGGTGCGATATGTTCAAAAGCATGGATGGCTATACATGGAATTCCAACCCCCTTCTATCAACCCAAAAGAGACATAAAAAAATGGTAGCAAAAACTAAAAAATGCATGTAGGAACAAATGGCCCGTAAGCCTACCAAGAACCATAGCCCAGCGAAATATCTAAAAGACATGGATTTCAACGCAAGAAAACACAAATACATATGTAAGAAGGATGAACAGTGGTAGAGTTATTGTTGAAAAGATTTTCATCCCATTGCACCCCGCAAGGTTACTGGCTATTAGAGGAAATAAAATGCATTGCTCAGGAACCTGGGAGTGGCTCTCATATCCCAGCCCGCCCTTGAAAAGTGGCCATGGAATAGGGCATTTAAGCATGTGACCATAGTAACTTTCAAACAACTTTGCCAAGTGCAATTTATGCTAAGTCAAGGAGACACTCAGATAAGACGCACCAAGTCTAAGGGCAAAGATAAGGGAACATATGAAGGGGACCATATGACATCAACTATCATGTAGATCATCAACTTATTGGATGTGGAGGACCTTATTCCGCAGAATGGAACCTAATAACTATCTATGTATTATACAGATAAAATGGACTCAACAAAAGACTTGTCTTCCACAATTCAAGTACATTCCTAAGTCATGTGGAAGATCATACCCTGCGATTTCAAATGACCTGGGCAATATTGCATGGGCAAATGCACCCATTAAGGCCATCTGGGCGAGTTAAGGAAGCATGTCCAGATTACGCATCATGAGGTGTTTAAGAAACTATGAGAAGGGTTACAATGGTCACCTACGCAGATCCTACAGCCTACTGTGTAACTACATAGTGCATTGTTGGATGGAACTCCCTATCAGTATTGGAAAGTTTAGCAAGGCAGCATTTTAGGAGGAATGGACTTAATGAACATGTTGAGCTCAACATCTCGTGGCTAAACCTCCGTGATCTGCCCGTGAAAGTTCTCCTGCAACTGTGTAGATACCAGGCTGGTCAAAATAAGAACGTGTGGATGTTTCTTCCTATCCTACTTCAACACTGTGGGTGTTTTTTTTTGGAAGAGTCAATTTGGGGTTCCTAATGCCCTGACATACCCAAGGAGGATGGATGCATTGTTTGGAAAAATATAGTCATGTATTAGCAATACGTAACTGAACGAAGTACAACAA